>MU721700.1:68128-111774 GCA_026770625.1 Nicotiana glauca | reverse complement strand
TAAATTCCAAGAATTACATTTCTAGGTCTTTCCACCAAAACCCCAAATATTTCTACAAAATTTCATGCTTAAATCCATACATAATTGATGTTTTTAACTCACAATAGGTGGGGATAACTTACCTTATCATTGATGATAAAAACCTTCCCTTGAAGCTCCCCAAAAATCGCCCAAGCCATGAAAAATGTGAGAGAAATGGCCAAATTCCGAATTTAAAACAAACTCTCTGCCTCCAGCCCTTTTCGCTTCTGTGACTCCTCCACCGCAGGTGCGGTCCCGCTTATGCGGAAAAATGACCGCATCTGCGGTCCCAGCCTAGCCGCCCCAATCCGCTTCTTCTGTGATAAGCCCACCGCTTCTGCGGATTCCTGACCGCATATGCGGTCCCTGATCCCTTCACTCCCAACCGCTTCTGCGGTTCCTTCCTCGCTTCTGCAGGGCCGCTTCTGCGGTCCCATTTCCGCAGAAGCGGAAATACCAGCAACCAGCAAACTTCAGCCTTCCCAAAATTCCATTTTCGATCCGCTAACTACACGGAATCCACCCGAGGCCCCCGAGACCTCAACCAAACCTACCAACCAATCACAAAACACATTACAGACTTGCTCGAGGCCTCAAATCATATCAAACAATACTAAAACCATGAATTACACCCCGATTCAAGCTTTATGAACTTTGAATTTTCAACCTCCTAATTCCGATGTTTAAACCTATCAAATCATGTCCAATTGACCTCAAATTTTGCACACAAGTCATATTTGACATTACGGACCTACTCCAACTTCCGAAATCGGATTTCGACCCCGATATCGAAAAGTCCACTCCCGGTCAAACTTCTCAAAACCTTCAAATTTCTGCCTTTAGCCAAATGGATTCAAAATGACCTACGGACCTCCGAATCCACTTCCGATCGCGCTCCCAACTCCAGAATCACCATACGGAGCTACTCCCAGTCTCGAAATCCCAAATGGACGTCGATAATACTGAAATACACTTCAAGCCAAATTTAAGAAATTTCTTCCAAAATGTTAACTTCCACAATAGGCACCGAAACGCTCCCGGTTTATCCAAAACCAGAACCAGGTATACGCCCAAGTCCGAAATCATCATATGAACCTGCTGGAACCTTCAAATCCCGATTCCGAGGTCAACTATTCAAAATCCCAATCCTAGTTCATTCCTTCAACTTTAAGCTTTCGAAATGAGAATTCTCTTCCCAAATCAACTCCGAACTTCCCGAAATTCAATTCCGATCATGCGCACAAGTCATATCACCTGAAATGAAGCTTCTCATGGTCTCAGACTGCTGAACGACGCGATAGGGCTCAAAACGACCGGTCAGATCGTTACATTCTAACATAGAGTAGAATTGAACATGGAAGAGATTCATTGACAACAGTAAAAGATGGGCGCATGTCTCATTCATGTGATGAGAAAGCTAAGAATGAAAATTAGCAAATTTTACATCTACGACAATTTCTGTGCCCCAAATTCTCTAGACTTATGAAACTAAGCACGCTAAATTCCGATGCTAATGACATGTTCTCTTGTAGTGTGCATGTTGAGGAAAATATGAAAAAGGGAAGCTCTAAAGAAGGGAAAGAAAGGTTTAACATGACAATTACCAAAATCTCATTTATAGCTTACTATCTCCCTTTTATTTGAGATAATAACTTACTAAAATCTCATTAATAACTTACTATCTCCCTATACAAAAGACTTTAAAACTTGTGATATTAAATATGATTTTGATATCTATCTAGCTATAAATATTTTAAAATATTAAACAATTATACCGTTTGTGTTTTTGTAAAAACTTTAAGAAAATAAATTAAATAAAATTACTTTAAAATTAAAAAACCAGTCATTCTTTTCAAAAAACTAAAAAGAATATATGATTGAATAACTGGGATCGAAGAGAGTGTTATCTTTATTATTTTGTGAATGAGTGAATAGAACTAGCCAGCTAGTCAGACGATCCGGTAAGCATTCAACGCAATAAAACGATATATTATAATGCTAAAAAAGTAATTAAAATAATCCAAAATTATGGAACATAAAATGTTTTCTAAAACAGAATATATGCCCGTTCGATCATAAATTTTGGCTACTTTTTTCATATATATATATATATATATATTATGAACAATTTTTGAAAAGTTTGAAAAAAAAATATATGTTCCCAAAAATTAGTTTAGGATAATATTTGGATGAAAAGTTTTCTCTACTCATAAAACTTTAAATTTTTTACTATAAAATATATATACAAACAAAACTTCGACTCTTTTAACACAATTTCAAAAGATCTTTTTTAAAATTTTCAATAAAATCTATGTCCAAACACAGCCACAATTCAAGTTTTAATGAGTGATTTTATTTTGTGCCTCACGCAACTGCATTAGTTGTGTGAAGCCTCTTTTTATTTCACATATATTTATAGACTCATACCTTATACATCTCGATCCACAAAATTTTGGAACCCACACAATTGCGGGACAAAAAAAACCTCACACGACTAGGCCACATTACAACTTTACGAGCACAGGCCTCGAGATTATTGAGTTGTCACAAGCACCAGTCTGATTTGTTAGAAAACTTTTCAGCAAGGAGATGAATGCTCTCCAAAGAGGAGGGTGCACAAAACCCTAAACTTTTGTCCCAAAACAAACAACACTACGAGCTAGGGCTGGGCATATATCGAGTAAATCGATAACCTAAACCGTTAATTATTCATAGAGTTATCATTATTGGGTTATTGGATTAACGGTTTGGTAATGGTTTATACTCCCTCCGTTTCAATTTATGTGAACCTATTTCCTTTTTAGTCCGTGCCAAAAAGAATGACCTATTTCCCTATTTGGAAACAATTTACCTTTATACATTGATTTATTGCCACACAAAATATATGTGCTTCATTTTACACCACAAGTTCAAAAGTCTTCTCTCTTTTCTTAAACTCCGTGCCCAGTCAAATGAGTTCACATAAATTGAAACGGAGGGAGTAATTTTTTTATTATTGGGTGATCGTTTCAGGCTTCGGTTTGCCAATTTTGTTAATGGGTTAACCGATAGCCCAATTAGAATTAAAAATTATGTTTACCCTTAAGTATATACAAATGCTAGGGCTTCAGTTCATTCTCTCATATTCTTTCTCTACCTCACTTTTCAGTTGCTTCATCTTTCATTCTTTATAGACCTTACTAGTTACTCCTATCGTAAATCTTTAGTATACTATATGTGAATTCTTCTATTTTTTGCTAAACTCTAGTGAATTGTCTTTTCTTTTTTGCTTAACTCTAGATAGAGCTATCTTATTGGGTAAATCGATAACCGAACCGATAATGATCGAAAACCGATTAACCGATACCTGATAACTGATATTTTATCGGTTCGGTTATCGGTTTACAAATTGCTAAACCAATAGTATTCATAACCGAACCGAACCCACCGATGCCCACCCTTACTACGAGTCCGTTTGGACATAAGAAAATTCAATTATTTTCAAAATTTTCTTTTTTTCGAAATCAAACTCTCTTTTCAAAAAATTTCACATCACTCACAAAACTTCAAAAACAACCAAAAATTATATTTATGTCCAAACACAATTTTAACCATGGATCCCAAATTTATTTTGAGAAATCTGATTTGGATGAAGTTTGGTTTTAAAATGAAAATGTGTTTGGACATACATTTTCAAAATATAGTTTCCAACGTTATCTTGAAAAAACATGATAATTCCCAAGTCTTTGAATTTTGGCCCAATAGTTGATTTTGGGATTTGGGATTTGGCCAAAATATGAGCAAAATTTATGGCCAAACATGAGTTTTGAAAATAAATCCCAAATTTATTTCTACAAAATTTATGGACAAATGGGGACTAATTTTCAAATACCAGTTTCACTTAATTTTTTTCACTTTTTTTTTTTTTTTGGAATTTTACAATTCTTATGTCCAAACGCCCACTATATAAGTTCTAGCTTTTGAACAAGTATCTATACTAATACAAAAAAATGAAATTCAAACTGTTTCAAAGACAGGAATTATTGTATCTGTAAGTCATTTTAGAGTAGCTGATAAGTATTAGGTGTTGAAAAGTATTTTTAAATGTTGAAGCTAATTTAAAAAATAAACAGTTACGTATTTGAATAAAAGTGCTGAAATTAATAATAAGTAGCTAAAGAACAAGTATACGAAGAGTTTTGTTCTAAAAAAAGTATTTTAGAAATAGAATAATAAATATTTTGGTCAAACCTAATGTGCTTATAAGCTGAAATTTGATAAGTTAGAGAGACCGCCTTATGACTTTTAGCTTATTTTTGGCTTATAAGCGCTTAACTTATAAGCAATTTTAATTTTACCAAACGTGAAGATAAGCCAAAAAGTTTTATAAGTCAGTCTGACCAGCTTAGCCAAACACCCTCTAAGTAGTAATCCCAATTATACCAAGGAAATAAAGGAACCAGTAATTAAGAGATTAACTTCGCCTAGCTAGCCCCTGTAAATATAGTACAGCATTTATCGCATTTTATATGCGAATAACATCAAAGGAATAAGAATAAGCTATAAATCAAAGCTATAACAGCCATCTAAAATTGTTAGTTTATTTTATGTATACAACACCAGAATACACAGTGTAAAAGAATTTGGTATTGCAGTGTAAGACTGTAAGTTACCGAAGTTAAAAAACTTCAGCAATATAAAAAAAAATTACACTATGGTGTTGCAGCAAATAAACATTTGAAGGAATGTAATGCCCGAAGTATTTGCTCAGCGTCTCAAATCTGGACAACAGAAAGCTGCTCCTTTGGCGCTCTCTGATCTACAAATTTATTTCTGAAATCAAATGATGAGAAAGTTAAAAGAGTAGCTAGCTATAAAATAGTACAAATATAGAAAAAATGCATGTCGCATAACAAATAATCTTTATATATATACTTCAGAACCCAGAAATAGCAAAACAAGATCTAGAGGAGACTAAATTATACGAAGAAATACTGGATATAATTAGATGTTAAAGATCTTAAAAACATAGGCAGCACTGGATTAAACAGAGAAAGCAGACTGTAAAACAAAAATCTAAGAAACTACAACAGACTAATTAAAAGGATAATATTATAGGGAAAATATATGATGAAGAGAGATGAATGTAGAGCTCCCTTCAATCCAAAAAGGGATTCAACTTAGAATAATGAAGCTCTTGACATATGCAAGCCACAAACCTATCCAACAATATTATTATTATTGGAATTATAGACAGGGCTGAGGGATCCATAGGTCAGCAGCTTAATCTTTACCAGTTAGATCCTCTGTTGAACTTCAAGGAACTCCACTCTCAAAACCCTAATCTTCTTACATCACCCAAACAAAAAAATGACAAAAAAGTCAATGCACGCTCTTATAACAACCACAACCCTAATCCTGTCTAAAAACTAACCCAAAACTACCCATCAACTTTGTTCAACTCCTATCACCTACCATTCCCAGACCAAACCTCCATAGCAAGAACGAAGATCGTGAGCAAAAAATACTTCACTAAAATAACATATGAAACAATAAATAAATCAAGTAAAAGCTCATAATAAAATAAAAAGCCCTAGGATATACAACAAAACCAGCCGCTCGTTAGACCAAACAGGAAGAAGTGAGTATTTGCCACAACGTTCTAGATAACAAAAAGTAGAGAAGAGGGGACTTGTATGGGTCAGAATCCGGCCCACGATAATTAACGGAGCTAATCTCGTCTTGAGCTAATTTATGATTGATAAGTGGTATGACCACTTATTAGTAACGTTATTTAACTCTTATTCGCTTCGATCAACGAGGACATGGCCCATCCTCCCCCATGAGGGAGAAACCCCAATGTGGTCATGGCCACTTATTGCCAGCTCACGGAGCTCACAACTATAAATACCAAAAGCGTAAACCCTAGGGGGACTTCTTCTTTGCCACTATTCATCAGAGAGAGAGAGAAGACAAAAAGAGATCCATATTGTGGAAAAGTAAAACACCATTGTAAGGCTCTGAACCTCTTCATGGAGAGGCAGACCAATCCAATATTATCAATAAAAGCTTTTAATGTCTCTTCTCCTAATTCCGGGTACTGATTATCATTTCTTTCATTTGGTCCAATGGATTATTACGGTTAGCTATGATTGTCCCGTGATTTATTTATATTATTTTACACTCATAAAATATATGATAACTTTTGAGCAAACAATTTGGCGCCGTCTGTGGGGATTTTCTAGCAAAATTGCGTAGTTCTTCCCTGGACCAAAAGGAAAGATAACGCCGGAAAAGGAGAAAAACAACCCAGCTCAAACAAGCCAAAGCGGCATATCGGACAAGGGGAACTTGAAGATCTCAAATCAAGATCCAAGTCCTCTCTCTCTCTCTGATCTTGGATAGTGCAAGCAAGAAGAAGAAGCCCTTCCTAAGGGAGGATCTCTGTAAGGCATCTTCCGCATCCCTGATACGGGCTCCGGCCGGGAACCGGCACGGAGATAACTCAAGCCGAGAGTCTCCTCAAGACAGCCTACATACCCCGATCGGGAAGACAACGTATAAGTTGCTCAAGGTCTCGAATCAAAACCAAGCTTCAGCACTCAATACCCACAACATGGGACTCAGGCTATGTGCATTCGCCAACAAGTTCTACTATGGTTGAACCAAGACTCAGGCTATGTGCCTTCGCCAACAAGTTCAACTATGGTTGAACCAAGACTCAGGCTATGTGCCCTCGCCAACAAGTTCAACTATGGTTGAACCAAGACTCAGGCTATGTGCCCTCGCCAACAAGTTCAACTATGGTTGAACCAAGACTCAGGCTATGTGCCTTCGCCAACAAGTTCAACAACAGTCGAACTGGGACTCAGGCTATGCGCCTTCGCCAATAAGTTCAACTACGGTTGAACCGAGACTCAGGCTATGTGCCTTCGCTAACAAGTTCAACTGTGGTTGAACCAAGACTCAGGCTATGCACCTTCACCATTAAATCAAGGCTATGCGCCTTCGCCAGTAAGTTCAACTACGGTTGAACCAAGACTCAGGCTATGTGCCTTCGCCAACAAGTTCAACAACAGTCGAACTGGGACTCAGTCCATGTGCCTTCACCAGTAAGTTCAACTACGGTTGAACCAAGACTCAGGCTATGCGCCTTCGCAATCAAAATCGACAAAGTTCAACAACAGTTGAACTGGGACTCAGGCTATGTGCCTTCGCCATTGAATCAAGGTCGTGCGCCTTCGCCAGCAAGTTAAACTACAGTTGAACTGGGACTTAGGCTATGTGCCTTCGCTAGTAAGTTCAACTACGCTTGAACCAAGACTCAGGCTATGCGCCTTCACCAACAAAATTGACAAAGTTCAACAATAGTTGAACTGGGACTCAGGCTATGTGCCTTCGCTATTGAATCAAGGCCGTGCGCATTCGCCAGCAAGCTACAGTTGTACTGGGACTCAGGCTTTGTGCCTTCGCCAGTAAGTTCAACTACGATTGAACCAAGACTCAGGCTATGCGCCTTCGCCATCAAAATTGACAAAGTTCAACAACAGTTGAACTGGGACTCAGGCTATGTGCCTTCGCCATTGAATCAAGGCCGTGCGCCTTCGCCAGCAAGTTCAACTATAGTTGAACTGGGACTCAGGATATGCGCCTTCGCCATTAAATCAAGGCTATGCGCCTTCACCAGTAAGTTCAACTACAGTTGAACCGAGACTCAGGCTATGTGCCTTCGCCAACAAGTTCAACTATGGTTGAACCAAGACTCAGGCTATGCGCCTTCACCATTAAATCAAGGCTATGCGCCTTCGCCGGTAAGTTCAACTACGGTTAAACCAAGACTCAGGCTATGTGCCTTCGCCAACAAGTTCAAAAACAGTCAAACTGGGACTCAGACTATGTGCCTTCACTAGTAAGTTCAACTACGGTTGAACCAAGACTCAAGCTATGCGCCTTCGCCATCAAAATTGACAAAGTTCAACAACGGTTGAACTGGGACTCAGGCTATGTGCCTTTGTCATTGAATCAAGGCCGTGCGCCTTCGCCAGCAAGTTCAACTACAGTTGAACTAGCACTCGGGATATGCGCCTTCGCCATTAAATCAAGGCTATGCGCCTTCGCCAGTAAGTTCAACTACGGTTGAATCGAGACTCGAGCTATGTGCCTTCGCCAACAAGTTCAACTATGGTTGAAACAAGACTCAGGCTATGCGCCTTCGCCAATAAATCAAGGCTATGCGCCTTCGCCAGTAAGTTCAACTACGGTTGAACCAAGACTCAGGCTATGTGCCTTCGCCAACAAGTTCAACTATGGTTGAAACAAGACTCAGGCTATGCGCCTTCGCCAATAAATCAAGGCTATGCGCCTTCGCCAGTAAGTTCAACTACGGTTGAACCAAGACTCAGGCTATGTGCCTTCGCCAACAAGTTCAACTATGGTTGAACCAAGACTCAGGCTACGCACCTTCGCCATCAAATCCAACGAGTTCAACCTCGCTCGAACCATAAGGCTAGATGCCTTCGTCTTCAAATCTAACAAGTTCAATCGCAGTTGAACCAGGACTCGGACCAAGCTCCTTCACCATTGAACTCAGCAAAACCCAACCTCCAACGAATCAAGGCTCGGGTTAGGAACCCTCGCCATTCAAGTAAGTACGCCCAACTCGAACTAAGATTAGGGACACGTAAAGTTTGGCCCCGGTCAAACTACAAAGCCGCGTTTTTTATCATCACGGCCAGTAGTTCGACCGCGCCCGAACTGGGACTAAGGCTAAGCGCTGCTATCGCCAAGCAATGGCACCGACTGGCTCATCCCGAGTCGAAGAAGAAAAATCATCAACAATAAAAAACTAACATGCCTACCAGAGTCAAACTCAAAGGAAAATCACCGCTTCGAACGCATGCAAAGAAAAATCCAAGGGGGAAAAGGGGAGGTACAAAACAAATACAAGGCAAATAATGGAAAAAAGATTTCATTTATCTACAAAGTTAATTGCAGGTCATCCCCGCTTACACCCGGCCAAGGCCGGTCAATATAAGGAAAAAGAAGAAGAAAAACAAGGAACACCTAAACGCCAAACGGCGAACAAGAAAAGAAAAATGCATAACACCTTTTTACTCGGCGCCATTCGCGCCACCATCTGCGCCATCGTCAGCCTCTGGAGTCGCCGCGTCAAAACCACAATCGGTACGGACCTCACGAGCCTTTTGACGCGCTCCCTCGAAAGCAGTTTCAGCCACGATACTGGCCTCCCATAAATTCTTATATACATCACATTGGGCCTCAGCAAAGACCCAAAGTTCGCGAGCCTGGCTGGAAGAAGAGGCCCAGTCCCGTAGACGCTGATTCTCTTCTTCTAAGGCCGTAATCCAGTCCGCCATAACTTGGGCGTCCTGCTCAAAGACACCGATCCGCTCCTCGAAACTCGCTTCTCTAAAGGCCACAGCAGCCCTCTCCAACGCCAGCTGGGACTCATGCACGCGGATAGCTTCCTTCAATGCCCCAGCCTTCGACGAGGCATCCCTCACCTGAAGCTTCAAAGCTGCAACTTCACCCTCCAACGCAGTCACTTTCCCGCTCCATACCCCTACGGCTTCCGCCACCTTGACCTGGCCCTAGTGCTCACACTCAGCTACAGCCCTCTTCCCCGCCTCGAGCTCCTCATCCTTCCGATGGAGCTGCTCCTCGAGAGCACTTGTTCTGCCAAGTGCTTGCTGCATCTGAAGCTCCCGCCTCGCCAGTTCCTCGACCAACGCCCGGTTACAGGGATCATTCCTCAAACGCACGCGCATCTCTCGGCATAGATCTCGGCAGCGGCGATATTTCTCCAATGCCCGCAAAAATATCCTCGAGCGGACGTTGGCTCGACGAATGCTCTCCACCTCCAACAAATAACACTGCAAAGCAAAGGCAATTATTAGGATAAAAAAAACAAACTAAAGCAAAGAAAACGCAAAGCAGCATCATATTACATACCCTCAAGCCCATTACAGCCACCTTATTCATCAGCCCGATATCCGTGATATCCCTTAACGATGCATTCTCGGCCTCTGAGCATAGCAGCTCAAACTGCGGCACCAAACTCTCCCCTTAGAGCAATAAGTTCAACTCCATGGGAACCTCGATGAAGTGAGACCTCCCCTCTACGCGCACCGCCAAATTGGTGAAGCCTTCCCAGAACATCGGGGTCCAAATCAGATTCGAACTCATACTGCAATGACCCGACTGGTCGTTTTGCGTTCTTGAACCCTGTTCCTTTAAATAATACTTTCCAGACTTTTTGTAGCTAATTTATGACTTGGGGGGACGGGTGGTTCAGAAGTTAGAAGAGTTCTGAGAAAAATTAAGCCTAGTTGCTTCTTAAGTTCCTTTAAAAAGGCCAAGTTTGACTTCGGTCAATATTTTGGGGAAACAGACCCGGAATCGTGATTTGACAATTTTTGAAGGTCCGCGGGAAAATATCGGATCTAGGCGTATGCCCGGAATCGAATTCCGAGGTCCCTATCCCGAGTAATGAATTTTTATGTAAAATTGTTAAGTTTAAGTTTCAAAGAATTAAATAAACTAAGAAATCATTGTTTTCATAGGTATCGGGTTCGAATTTTGATTTCGAAACTTGGTACAAGTCTGAAATATCAGTTAAGATCTACCCATAAAATTTGGTGTCAATCCGAGTAGTTTAAGGGCGTTTTGACCCGTTGAAGGAGAATTAAGAACTTGAAGTTCAATGAATTGATTCATTTGGTTTTAGGGGTTGATTCCTTGATTTAGCGTTGTTTTGAGTGTTTCGAGGGTTCGAGTAGGTCTGCCTCGTGATTTCAGACTTGTCGGTATGTTCGGGCGGGGCTCGGAAGCCCCGAGCGTCAAATGGTCGAGGTCCGAATGAAGTTGAAAACTCTGGAAAAACTTCATCTGCTGCTTCTGTCATAATCGCTTCTGCGGCTCTTGGATCGCAGAACCAAGACCGCAGAAGCGGTCGTTTGATCACAGAAGCGGTGAGGGGTAGCTCAGGGAAAATTGCAGAAGCAATTCTAGACCGCAAAAGCGGTCCCGCATAGGCAGCTTCTGGACCGCAGAAGCGGTACTTCCAATCTGGGCTAGGACCACAGAAGCGGCACTTTTTCCGCAAGAGCGGATTCCGCAGAAGCAAAAATTCGTCCGCTGAAGCGAAATCGCTGGGATAGTGGAGTTCATTAAATACGAACCCAACCCCATTTACTTCGTTTCTCATTATACATTTGGGCAATTTTGGTGATTCCAAAGGGGGGATTTCAACATAACATCACAAGGTAAGTAATCCCCACTCATTCTTAGTTTAAATACATGAATATTAGATTGATTTAACACTAATAATTAAGTAAAATCAAAGGGGTTAGGGCTAGACCTAGGGTTTTTATGAAATTAAGATTTAAACACATAATTAGCTATGTAATGAACTAGAAATCACATATTAGTGATCCTTAGGTTATAGAGAATAATTTTCTTCGAAAAATCTCGGGATCCGGGCACGTGGTCCCGGGGTCGAAATTTAGGAAATTTATGGGAAAGGTTGGGAAATCACTTAAATAGTTAGAATTCAACCTTGTAAGCCCTTATTGACTAATCCCTATATTATTTATCTAGTTCGTGCGCTTTCTGCTTCGCTTTGAGGTTTCGGGCTTGTTCTTGATAGTTGGAAGTGCGCATCAGAGCGAGGTGAGTCTCCTTTCTAACCTTGTGAGGGGGAATTGTCCCTTTAGGACCTATAAATGATAAATTGCTATTAAATGCGGGGGCTATGTACGTACTAGGTGACGAGAGTCCGTGCGTAGCTACTTTGATATTAAATGTTTGGGTAGTTTAGGACCCACATCATGCCTAATGTGAGATATCCATTATTTGAATTATCAAAGTGATTTTTTATGATATGTTAAGAGACTAGAGAAGAACGAAAAGTGATCATACGAATATTATTGAACCTTTTAAGGATTTCCTTGTGTATAAATGATGCCTTTGTGTGCATTCTTGATGTTTTAATTGATATTTGTGGATCGGGCCGATCGCCTCGGTGAAATAGATGCATCTATGGTACGGGCTGCCCGACCCTCGGCAGTGCACAATTTATATTCTGTTAGAGTGGGCCGTCGACCTCGGCATTGTTGCGCATGATATATATACATACATGTATGCTCGAGCTTAGACCTTTCATGATTTATTGCTAATTATTATAAAAGAGGAAAAAAAATGATAAAGGAAAAATGTGATTAAGAGCATGATTATGACTTCCATGATAATTGTCATATAAATGAACTATTTATGCTCTGAATTGTACATCATTATTGTAATATTATCTTGACCTAGTGGGTATCAAGTCGACCTCTCGTCTCTACCTCTTCGAGATTAGGCGGGATACTCACTAGGTACATATTGTTTATGTACTCATGTTATGCTTCTGTACTTAAATGTACTGGTTCTGAGGCCAATTCATCTGGTTACCGATCGGGCACGCGCCAGTGAGCTGCGGCAAAGACTTTTACGGTGAGCTGCTTCCCTTCCTACGCCGCTCAGCAGCCGGATGGAGTCTTCTTTTGTATTTTACTGTCTTTCTTTATTCCAGACAGTAGGATAGAGGTGTTTTGTATATTCTACTAGATGCCCGTACTTGTGACACCGGGTCTTGGCACACACACTTTAGTATACTAGTTTTGGGGTTGTAATATTATGTCCCTATATGGATTACTGTATCGTGTTTCTAAAAAACCATTTTGGGATGCTTATTACCCTTCTTAAAAAGAGTGATGTTGTTAAACTTAGAAATGTCTTCCGCACTTGCCTTGCCCGGCAAGGTTTTTGGGCGCCATCATGACCTGTTATGGAAATGGGTCATGACAACATGGTATCAGAGCACTAGGTTCACGTAGGTCTCACAAGTTACGGGCAAACCTAATAGAGTCTTGTAGATCGGTACCGAGACGTCTGTATTTATCTTCGAGGGGCTATAGGGTGTTAGGAAAGACTACTCTTTATTCGTTCCTCTTCGTACAGTGGTCAGTGTACTAAGTTTCCTCTTCTATTCTTTCACAGATGGTGAGGACTCGTACCGCCGACTTTCCGGACCCGGGAAGGGCTGCTCCCCTCGTTGCTAGAGGTCGAGGTAGAGGCTGGGGGAGGGCATCGGCCCGTGGTAGGGGGCGAGGGTGCCCCAGAGCCATTCCAGTCATACCACCAGTAAATCCGGTGGGGGATCCCATTATTGAAGAGCAGGGTGAGGTACCTGCAGCTGAGCCTACCCCGGCAGATTCAATGACAGTATCGGGATTTCAGGAGGTCATGGACCGCATGCTTCGGTTCATGGACACTATGACTCAGGCTGGTTTATTTCCAGCGGATCCAGCTACTTTACAAACAGGAGGGGGAGCACAGAACCATACTGCCCAGGCCCCAGGTCATACAGCCGTAGTTTATCAGACCCCGGGTGCACTACCCGCAAATAGGGTTCAGCCAATTGCTGCAGTGGCACCCCAGCCCAGGACAACTGTGGACGATGATCCGCAGAAGCTATTGGACAGATGGACCAGGTTGCGCTATCCAGTCTTCGAGGGTGAGCGTCACGAGGATGCCCAGGATTTCATTGACAGGTGAAGGGATAGACTGCACAACATGAGGATACTTGAGTCACATGGAGTTGACTTCACCAGTTTCCAGTTGGAGGGTATGGCCCATAGATGGTGGCAGTCCTATGCTCTTAGCAGGCCAGCAGGTTCTCCTCCCTTCACTTGGGGTCAGTTCACCCAGTTATTTCTTGATCGCTACATTTTACCCTCTGAGAGGGAAGGGCTGCGTCATCAGTTTGAGCATTTACAGCAGGGTCAGATGTCAGTGACCAATTATGAGGCGAGATTCTCTGAGTTGTCTCCCCATGCACTTATGATACTTCCCACAGAGGCAGAGAGTGTACGACGATTTGTTACGGGATTACATCCCACTATTCGGAACAGTATGGCTCGAGAGGTGGAGATGGGCACAGGTTATCAGCTTACACTTGAGATTGCTCGTAGGATTGAGGGTTACCGTCAGAGGGGTTTTGAGCAGATGCAGTAGGAGAAGAGGGCCAGATTCTCCGAAGAGTTTCGAGGTGCCCTAGCTAGGGGTAGAGGTCACTCTAGGAGGGGTCAGCCCAGTAGGCCCCCATTTTCAGCACCACCACCTGCTCGGGGTGCTCCAGCGCGCTCTTATTTTAGTGCCATGCCAGAGAGTTCTTATCGCCTACCAGCCGTTTAGGGTTCTTCCAGTGGGTATCCAGGTCCTCCAGATTCTTCCAGTTCTTATCTCAGTGCTATGCCGGAGAGTTCACACCGCCCGCCGGCCATTCAGGCGTCTTCTAGTAGATCTACTGGTTTTTAGAGTCAGCCATCTGGGCAACCAGTCGCCGCACCATATTGTTGGAGTGAGAAGACTCAGGTCACATGAGGAGGTACTTCCCCAGGCTTCGGGGCCCATGGTTCCAGCACCAGCGACCCAGCCACCTAGAGGTGGAGGACAGACCGCTAGAGGTCGTCCTAAAGGTGGAGGCCAGACAGGGAGAGGTCAGCCAGATGCTTCTCAGTTGGGCGGAGGCCAGGCAGCCGACGCTCCAGCTAGATTCTATGCTCTCCCGGCCAGGCCAGATGCATTGGCCTCAGATTCTATTATCACAGGTATTATTTCAGTCAGCGGTAGGGGCGCTTCGGTATTATTTGATCCAGGATCTACTTATTCCTATGTGTCCTCTCTGTTTGCTCATTTTCTGGTTACTTCTCCTGAGTTCTTGGGTGTTACTGTTCATCTGTCCACTCTTGTGGGTGATTGTGTGGTTGTGGATCGGGTCTACCGGTCCTGCGTGATTACTTTCTGTGGTTATGAGACTAGAGCAGACCTTTTGTTGCTTGATATGCTTGATTTTGAGGTCATTTTAGGCATGGATTGGTTATCCCCATATCACGCCATCCTTGATTGTCATGCGAAGACTATTTCGCTAGCTATGCCAGGATTGTCGGGATTAGAGTGGAAGGGTTCCACAACTGATACGCCTAGCAGAGTTATTTCTTTCTTGAAGGCTCAGCGCATGGTTGAGAAAGGGTGTTTGGCTTATTTAGCTTATGTTCGAGACACCACCGTAGAGTCTCCGACGATTGATTCAGTGCCAGTAGTCCGAGAGTTCGCCGATGTTTTTCCTTCTGATCTTCCTGGCATGCCTCCGGATCGTGACATTGATTTTTGTATCGACTTGGCTCCAGGCACTCAGCCTATATCTATCCCACCGTACCGTATGGCTCCTAAGGAGCTGAAGGAGCAGTTGGAGGAGTTGTTAGCAAAGGGGTTTGTTAGGCCCAGTGTATCGCCTTGGGGTGCACCAGTGCTATTTGTGAAGAAGAATGATGGGACTATGCAGATGTGCATTGATTACCGCTAGTTGAACAAAGTCACCATCAAGAACAAGTATCCATTGCCCCGTATTGATGATTTGTTTGACCAGCTGCAGGGTGCTAGGGTGTTCTCTAAGATTGACCTGAGGTCAGGGTATCATCAGCTGAAGATTCGGGATTCAGATGTTCCGAAGACCGCATTCAGGACTAGATATGGCCACTATGAGTTCCTGGTGATGTCATTTGGCTTGACTAATGCTCCAGCGGCATTTATGGACTTGATGAACAGGGTGTTCAGGCCCTATATTGATTCCTTTGTTATCGTCTTCATTGACGACATCTTGATATACTCGCATAGCCTGGGGGAGCACGAGCAGCATTTGAGAGTGGTGCTTCAGACCTTGCGAGAGCAGAAGCTTTATGCTAAGTTCTCCAAGTGCGAGTTTTGGCTAGAGTCAGTAGCATTCTTGGGGCATGTAGTGTCAGGAGAGGGTATTAAAATGGATCCCAAGAAGATTGAGGCAGTTCAGAGTTGGCCACGTCCTACTTCAGTGACCGAGATCAGGAGTTTCTTGGGGCTAGCAGGTTATTACCAGCAATTCGTGTGGGGTTTTTCATCTATTGCATCCCCTCTGACCAGATTAACCCAATAGGGTGCCCCGTTCTGTTGGTCCGATGATTGTGAGGAGAGCTTCCAGATGCTTAAGACGGCCTTGACCATGGCACCAGTTCTTGTATTGCCTTCTGGTTCAGGGATGTATACAATGTATTGCGACGCTTCTCGCGTTGGCTTGGGATGTGTATTGATGTAGGAGGGGCGAGTTATTGCATATGCTTCACGTCAGCTGAAAGTTCATGAGAAAAATTACCCTGCGCACGATCTAGAGTTGGCGGCGATTGTTCATGCTCTTAAGATTTGGAGACATTATTTATATAGAGTGTCATGTGAGGTTTATACAGACCATCGCAACTTGCAACATTTGTTCAAGCAGAGGGATCTTAATTTGAGTCAGCGCATGTGGCTTGAGCTACTAAAGGATTATGACATTACCATTCTTTATCATCCAGGCAAGGCAAATGTGGTTGCGGATGCCTTGAGTAGGAAGGTGGAGAGCATGGGTAGCTTGGCATTCATTCCTGCCGAGATGAGACCATTAGCTTTGGACGTTCAATCTTTAGCTAGCAGGCTGGTGAGATTGGATATTTCAGAGCCTAGCCGGGTCCTAGCATGTGTGGTTGCTCAGTCTTCGTTGTTGGGGGAGATTAAGGCCCGACAGCTCGATGATCCACATCTGGCAGTTCTCAGAGAGACAGTACTTCAGGGAGGTGCTAGGGAGATTTCTATTGGCGAGGATGGTGTGTTACGGCTTCAGGGCCGTGTATGTGTTCCTAATGTTGATGACTTGAGAGAGGGAGTTCTAGAGGAGGCCCACAGTTTGAGGTACTCCATTCATCCAGGTGCCACGAAGATGTATCGTGACTTGAGGCAGCATTACTGGTGACGGAGCATGAAGAAGGACATTGCAGAGTATGCGGCTAAATGTTTAAATTGCCAGTAGGTCAAGCATGAGCACCAGAGGCCAGATGGCCTGCTTCAGCGGATGCCCATTCCGGAATGGAAGTGGGAGCGCATCACTATGGATTTCGTGGTTGGGTTGCCATGGACTCAGCGAAAGGTTGATTCAGTGTGGGTTATTATGGATAGATTGACCAAGTCCGCCCATTTCATTCTAGTGATGACTACTTATACGGCAGAGAGGTATGCTCAGATTTACATTCGGGAGATAGTGAGGTTGCACGGTGTGTCGGTCTCCATCATATCAGACAGAGACCCTCAGTTCACTTCCCATTTCTAGAGAGCTGTTCAGAGTGAGTTGGGGACCCGCGTGGAGCTTAGCATAACATTCCATCCTTAGACCGACGGGCAGTCGGAGCGGACAGTTCAGATTTTAGAGGATATGCTAAGAGCATGCATGATTGACTTTGGAGGGCAGTGGGATCAGTTCTTACCCTTGGCAGAGTTTGCATATAATAACAGCTATCAGTCCAGCATAGAGATGGCCCCGTATGAGGCATTATATGGTCGGCGTTGTCGTTCTCCGATCGGGTGGTTTGAGCCTGGTGAGGCTAGGCTGCTTGGTACAGACTTGGTTCAGGATGCCTTGGATAAGGTAAAGTTGATTCAGGAGGGACTCTGCACAGCTCAGTCCAGGCAGAAGAGTTACGCGGATCAGAAGGCACGTGATATATCATTTATGGTTGGCGAGAAGGTTCTCTTGAAGGTTTCGCCCATGAAGGGCATTATGAGATTCGGAAAGAAGGGCAAGTTGAGCCCAAGGTTTATTGGCCCCTTTAAGGTGTTGAGGCGAGTTGGGGAGGTTGCCTATGAGCTTGCTTTACCTCCAAGTTTATCAGTAGTTCATCCAATCTTCCATGTATCGATGCTCCGGAAATATTATGCCTACTATTCGCATGTGTTGGATTTCAGTACCATTCAGTTAGATGAGAGTTTGAGCTACGAGGAGGAGCCAGTTGCCATTGTTGATAGACAGGACCGCCAGTTGAGGTCCAAGAGGATTTCTGCGGTAAGAGTCCAGTAGAGGGGCTAACCGGTTGAGGAGGCGACCTGGGTGTCCGAGAAGGACATGCGGAGCCGATATCCCCACGTATTCAGCAGTCCAGGTACCTTTCTATGTCCGTTCGAGGACGAATGTTTGTTTAAGAGGTGGAGGATGTAACGATCCGACTGGTCGTTTTGCATTCTCGAACCCCGTTCCCTTAAATAATACTTTTCGCACTTGTTTTAGCTAATTTATGACTTGCGGGGACGGGTGGTTCAAAAGTTAGAAGAGTTCTGAGCAAGATTAAGCCTAGTTGCTTCTTTAAGTTCCTTTAAAAAGGCCAAGTTTGACTTCGGTCAGCATTTTGGGGAAACGGACCCAGAATCGTAATTTGACAATTTCTGAGGGTCCGCGGGAAAATATGGGACCTGGGCGTATGCCCGGAATCGAATTCCGAGGTCCCTATCCCGAGTAATGAATTTTTATGTAAAATTATTAAGTTTAAGTTTCAAAGAATAAATCAACTAAGAAATCATTGTTTTCATAGATATCGGGTTCGAATTTCAATTCCGAAATTGGTACAAGTCTGAAATATCAATTAAGACCTACTCGTAAAATTTGGTGTCAATCTGAGCAGTTTAAGGGCGTTTTGACCCGTTGAAGGAGAATTAAGAACTTGAAGTTCAATGAATTGATTCATTTGGTTTTGGGGGTTGATTCCTCGATTTAGCATTATTTTGAGTGTTTCGAGGGTTCGAGTAGGTCCACCTCGTGATTTCAGACTTGTCGGTATGTTCGGGTGGGGCTCAGGAGCCCCGAGCGTCAAATGGTCGAGGTTCGAGTGAAGTTGAAAACTTGGGAAAAACTTCATCTGCTGCTTCTGTCATGACCGCTTCTGCGGCTCTTGGACCGCAGAAGAATTCGTTTGATCGCAGAAGCGGTGTGGGGCAGCTCAGGGAAAATCGCAGAAGCAATTTCTAGACCGCAGAAGCGGTCCCGCATAGGCGGCTTTTGGACTGCAGAAGCGGTACTTCCAATCTGGGCCAGGATCGTAGAAGCGGCCCTTTTTCCGCAGGAGCGGATTTCGCAGAAGCAGAAATTCGTCCGCTGAAGCGAAAATCGCTGGGACAGTGGAGTTCATTAAATACGAACCCAACCCCATTTCCTTCATTTCTCATTATACATTTGGGCGATTTTGGTGATTCCAAAGGGGGGATTTCAACATAACATCACAAGGTAAGTAATCCCCACTCATTCTTAGTTTAAATACATGAATATTAGATAGATTTAACACTAATAATTAAGTAAAATCAAAGGGGTTAGGGCTAGACCTAGGGTTTTCATGAAATTAAGATTTAACCACATAATTAGCTATGTAATAAATTAGAAATCACATATTAGTGATCCTTAGGTTATAGAGAATAATTTTCTTCGAAAAATCTCGGGATCCGGGCACGTGGCCTGGGGAAAGAATTTAAGAAATTTATGGGAAAGGTTGGGAAATCACTTAAATAGTTAGAATTCAGCCTTGTAAGCCTTATTGACTAATCCCTATATTGTTTAACTAGTTCGTGCGCCTTCGGATTCGCTTTGAGGTTTCGGGCTTGTTCTTGATAGTTGGAAGTGCGCTTCGGAGCGAGGTGAGTCTCCTTTCTAACCTCGTGAGTGGGAATTGTACCTTTAGGACTAATAAATGATAAATTGCTATTAAATGCGGGGGCTACGTACGTACTAGGTGACGAGAGTCCGTGCGTAGCTACTATGATATTAAATGTTTGGGTAGTTTAGGACCCACATCATGCCTAATGTGAAATATTAAATGTTTGGGTAGTTTTGGACCCACATTACTTGAATTATCAAAGTGATCTTTTGTGATATGTTAAGAGACTAGAGAAGAATGAAAAGTGATCATACGAATATTGTTGAACCTTGTAAGGATTTCCTTATGTATAAATGATGCCTTTGTGTGCATTATTGATGTTTTAATTGATATTTGTCGATCGGGCCGATCGCCTCGGTGAAATAGATGCATCTATGGTATGGGCCACTCGACCCTCGGCAATGCACAATTTATATTCTGTTGGAGCTGGCCGTCGACCTCGGCATTGTTGCGCATGATATATATATACACATATATGTATGCTCGAGCTTAGACCTTTCATGATTTATTGCTAATTATTGTAAAAGAGGAAAAAAATGCGATTAAGAGCATGATTATGAATTCCATGATAAATGTCGCATAAATGAACTATTTATTCTCTGAATTGTACATCATTATTGTAATATTATCTTGACCTAGTGGGTATCAAGTCAACCTCTCGTCTCTACCTCTTCAAGATTAGGCGGGATACTCACTAGGTACATATTGATTATGTACTCATGCTACGCTTCTGTACTTAAATGTACAGGTTCTGAGGCCGATTCATCTGGTTACCGATCGGGCACACGCCAGTGAGCTGCGGTAGAGACTTCTACTGTGAGTTGCTTCCCTTCCTATGCCTCTCAGTAGCCGGATGAAGTCTTCTTTTGTATTTTGCTGTCTTTCTTTATTTCAGACAGTAGGATAGAGGTGTTTTGTATATTCTACTAGATGCCTGTACTTGTGACACCAGGTCTTGGCACACACTTTAGTAGACTAGTTTAGGGGTTGTAATATTATGTCCCTATATGGATTACTGTATTAGGTTTCTGAAAACTGCTTTTGGGATGCTTATTCCTCTTCTTAAAAATAGTGATCTCGTTAAACTTAGAAATGTCTTCCGCACTTGGCTTGCCCGGCAAGGTTGTTGGACGCCATCATGACCTGTTATGGAAATAGGTCGTGACACATACTCATCTCCTACAGCATCCCTTCCTCCTTCCACCACTGGCGAAGTAGAATCACCCGCCGCAACCACCGAAGGAGCGCTTGACTCGCCAACCTTAGCAGCCGCTGAGGAACTACCTCCCGTCTCCGCCACTGGAACCACCAACTGAGTCACCGAAGCGATGGTATCATCATGGCCTAAGCCAACCGGGGCAACCCCCATTGTTTGGTCACCCTCAAGGGCGGGCACCGCAGCCGTACTCTCTTTCGCATCCGCCGGAGGGGAGTCCAAATTAATTACCACAGGAGGAGCCGGTGTGAACATGACCCTGCGCCTTATCAATGGCTTCTCCTCCTCCCCGTCTGATGGCATCTCCGCTCTAGGGCGCATAACCCCCGACGGCCCCTCATACCGAAGTGCGGCCCGTGGTGGAGAAGGTGTCACTGAAGATTCAACTGACGCTGCCCTCGGTACGTGGCGCGGCACCGGTGCTAAGCCGAGCAATTGCACTCAACCGGTGGAAGGCCAGCTGAGGAGCCCTGACATGACGTGCCCTCCCTGGTCACAGAAAAGCAAAGTTGATAAATAAAATTTAATCAAAGCGGGACAGAAGAAGAAATCAACTTTTCACCTATAATAGGCCTACGGCCATGCCTCTCCTAGAAAGATGCCCATGTGCGTACCCCCTCCGTATGGGGGAGCACGGCCTCAACCCAGCCGTGTATCCCAGCTAATGGAGCCGACGGCGGCTTTTTAGCTACAAAATTGACACGAGTTAACACTCATGAGCACAAGACGTAAGGAAGGGTATAAAAGAGAATTCGACGATTAAGGTACTTATGTGCATGATTCCAAGCCTCTGGGAATCCAATGGGGCATGCCATTAAATGGTCAGTCCTGATGTAGAAGAAATGCTCAAAAGAGCGAGGGTTGACCTCATCGTCCAGTGTCGCAGTCAGGCCCCTCGACCCATGAGGGCACGCTCGAATCATGGTACCGCGAACTCTCTAGGGAGCGTAGAGGCTAAGCACATGCTGTAACGTGACCACCCTACTGGCCAATTCTGCATATTTGATAAACATTGCCAGCAATTTGTAGAGAGAGGGAGTGAGGTGACCTGGGCATACCCCAAAATAATGACAGAAATCCACCACCAGTATTGCGAGCGGGACCTTAAACCCCAATTTGAATGTATAGGCATAAAAAATGCAGTGTCCCTTGCGGTCGGTGTAGAGTCTCTCCTCGCTTCTAGCAAGAACGATGTCGGCATAGCTGGGGATAACCCCCTGTTCCCGCAGTGGGGCCATCGCAATTTCCCCCATTAACGGGGCTTCATCCACCGGATCCTCCCTACCATCAATAGTGAAGCCAGTCATCAAGCCTCCGGGCCGAGATACTATCTCATCGACCGATGGAATTTCATCGGTCTCCGTCTGTTCTGCACCCCCATTGCCGGAGATGGCCCTTCAACTACCGGAGAGTTTACCGGAAAATCCGTCGGAAGAACATCTTGGGAAGAACTGCCTGCCACTGTTGATTTACTAATAAGAAAGGAAAAAAGTTTGGTGGATAAGACGAAAAGTTATAACAATCAAAGAAAAAAGATGAAGGTGAGTTACCAGGAAGAAAAAGCTTCTTCAGAATCACTCTTAGATGAACAATGAAAATATGAGAAGTGAATGCCTCAGCCCATCTTTATAGGCAACATAAATGGCTTTTGCGAAACCCAATAGCCATCATTAACTATATGACCAACCGCAAACCGGTTCGGTTCTATAGAAACGTGCGTCATTATGACAAGCTTCATGAAGCGACTTCTCAGTTACCCACCAGCGTATCGCTGTCGAAATGATTGTAACGACCTATGAATGCTGAAGAGATGTTCCGTGTGCCTTCAAAACTTTGGACGTCGCCGAATACATACCAAGCGTACCCTTACTCCCCTCGACCGCACCATATACGGTCCTTTCACTGTAGTTGACGGTTATGCTCCCAAACACATGTGAGGATCAGAGCGCAAAGAAGCTTGATCTCACTAGAATTAAGTTAAAAGTTCAAGTGCCTTCGCCAAGAAGAAGCATTCAATCTTGATCGAACGACGACTTGATAACACGATAACAAAACACTAACATTCTACAAGGCTTAGGCCATCACCAAAGAGAATTCGGCCTCAACCGAAGCAACAGTCGACCTCCCTATTCGAGTTTCTGAAACCACAGTCGATGAAGTCCGCTCATCGAGCTCGGCCAAATCACGATCTCAATAAGCGGAGGGACTAACTGTATGGGTCAGAATCCGGCCCCAAGATAATTAACGGAGCTAATATCGTCTTGAGCTAATTCATGATTTATAAGTGGTATGACCACTTATTAGTAACGTTATTTAACTCTTATTCGCTTCGATCAACTAGGGCACGGCCCATCCTCCCCCATGAGGGAGAAACCCCAATGTGGTCATGGCCACTTATTGCCAGCTCACGAAGCTCACAACTATAAATACCAAAAGCGTAAACCCTGGGGGGCTTCTTCTTTGCCACTATTCACCAGAGAGAGAGAGAAGACAAAAAGAGATCCATATTGTGGAAAAGTAAAACACCATTGTAAGGCTCTGAACCTCTTCATGGAGAGGCAGACCAAACCAATATTATCAATAAAAGCTTTTAATGTCTCTCCTCCTAATTACGAGTACTGATTATCATTTCTTTCATTTGGTCCAATGGATTATTACGGTTAGCTATAATTTTCTCGAGATTTATTTATATTATTTTACACTCATAAAGTATATGATAAGTTTTGAGAAAACAGGACTAAATATTACTACTTATATTAATTAACTAGTGAGGTATGCCCGGGCTATGCCCGAGCCCAACAGACTATTTAGTTTTGTTGTTAATATTATTTTCAGATAGCACTCGCTAAAGTATTTAAATACGCCATGTTGGCCATCCTTTTTGGTGAATTAATGAGGAACCCTATCTATAGGTATTACAACATCTAGATTAGACCATAAATCTATACAATATTTGAGACAACACAAAGAATAAGTATCAGATTACAAATGACCCCACAAAAGTGGGAGAAGGGGGATTGCGCTTGCCGTCATAAGAAAAACTTAGTGAAAAGGTAGATGGAGTTTCTGAATTATAAAGCATAGTACGTTAATGTTTTATCCATATTTGTAAATCATAAATCTGTATTTACTCCAATTGGTTTGGCAATAAAAACATTACTTTACTGCAAGTGACAGAAGAAAACAATGCAAGCAATTAGGTAAATTTGTAGTAAAGCTAATAGTACTAAATAGAAAAGAACTTTGGTGGATAAGAAAGATCCAAGAATGTTGAATTTTCGTTGTAATAATACCAAGCATACAATTCAAGATTCAAGCCAAAAATCTACGGTACATCCTAGCTATACACACACACTTTATTTCCTCCAAATATGCTCCATAATTTTCCTCCTAGCTGTATATACACTTGATCTCATGGAAGGTATATAAAGAGTTAAATGTGCTAAAGCAAAATCCACTCCAAAGAACAAGCATAGTATGTCTGCAAACCAGTTTCTAATTTTTTCCTTCTCAAAAGTCAAATAAAAAAACAAAAGCAAAACAGAAAGAATCTGAGTTCTATGTAGGTAAAATCCTCCTCCTTAGTCCGGGCCTGGGACCAACTGTGATACGATATAAGTCAACACACCGGTTGTTTTGAGCCCTAGAATATCGTTCAGCAGTCTAAGGCCATGAGCAGCTTCAATTCAGGTATTACGACTTATACGCACGGTCGGAATTGATTTTTCGAGAAGTTCGGAGTTGATTTGGGAAGAGAATTCTCATTTCGAAAGCTTAAAGTTGAAAGAATTAACTAGGATGGGACTTTTGAGTAAACGACCTCAGAATCAGGATCTGAAGGTTCCAGCAGGTTCGTATGATGATTTCGGACTTGGGCGTATGCCCGGTTCTGGTTTTGGATAACCCGTGAGCGTTTTGGCGCCTATTGTGGAAGTTAGCATTTTAGAAGAAATTTCATAAGTTTGGCTTGAAGTGCATTTCAGTGTTATCAATGTCCGTTTGAGATTCCGAGTATGTGAATGGCTCCGTATGGTGATTCTGGAGTTGGGAGCGCGATCGGGAGTGAATTCAGAGGTCCGTAGGTCATTTTGAAGTCATTTGGCTAAAGATAGAAAATTGAAGGTTCTGGAGAAGTTTGACCGAAAGTGGACTTTTTGATATCGGGGTCAGAATCCGATTCCGAAATTTGGAGTAGGTCCTTAATGTCGAATATGACTTTTGCGCAAAATTTAAGGTCAATCGGACATGATTTGATAGGTTTAAACATCGGAAATAGAAGTTTGAAATTTTAAAGTTCATTAAGTTTGGATTGGAGGTCGATTCATGATTTTAGCATTGTTTGATGTGATTTGAGGCCTCAAGAGAATCCTAATGTGTTTTGGGATTGGTCGGTATGATTGTTTGGGGTCCCGGGGGCCTCGCGTGGATTCCGGGTGATTAACAGATTGAAATTTGGAATTTTTGGACAGCTGAAGGGTCTGGTTGCTGGTATAACCGCTTCTGCGGTGGGTTAACCGCAGGAGCAACCCCGAAGAAGCGGTCCTGCAGAAGCAGAAAAGGAGCCGCAGAAGCGGATTTTTGGTCAGGGCTCGAGGACCGCAGATGTGGTCAAGATTCTGCAGAAGCGGGGCCGCATCTGCGGAAGGCTGGTCGCAAAAGCGGAAGAGGGGCAACTGGAGTGGACCGCATATGCGGTCAATGTTCCGCAGAAGCGAGACCGCATCTGCGGAAGATATGCCGCAGAAGCAAAAAAGAGGCATCCTAGGGAGGACTGCAGAAGCGGCATTTTAACTGCACATGCGGAACCGCAGAAGCGGTTAAGGGACCGCAGGTGCGGAAATAGCTGAGGTAGTGAGGTCTTTTGAGATCCTGGGTTGGGTTCATTTAAACCCCATTTTCTTCCAATGGAGACGATAGGGAGCAACTTTGAGGTGCCATTTTTATCACTCGTCATGAGGTAAGTAATTTATGCTAGCTTTGAGTTAAATACAAAGTTTATATATGGATTTAGATAAGGAATTTGTGGAAAACCTTGGGGTTTGAGGGAAGACCTAGAAATTTGATAATCTTGGATATTGACCACGATGTTGGGTATGGAATTTAGAGAAAATCATATATTTGAGTACATGAGTTTATGGGTAAAGTTTATCTTCGAAAAATTTCGGATTTTCGGGCACATGAGCCCGAGGGCGTTTTCGTCAACTTTTTGATCGGGGTTAGAATTTATACAATTGGATTATAATGAGTAATTAAGTATATATTAATGAATTTGCATAATTTTTGGCTAGTTTTGGAGCGTTGTGCATCGATTCGAGTCTTCGAAAGGGCGTGGAATGCCGGTTATGGATCTTCGGAGCGAGGTGAGTCTCCTTTCTAATCTTGTAAGAGGAAATTATCCCCATAAGGGAAATAATTAATTATGTGCTCCTATTTGTGGGGGCTACGTACGAACGAGGTGATGAGAATCCATGCGTAGCTACTATTATGCTATTGTTCGGCTAGTTAGGACTCAAAAGCATGCTATACTTAGACTATTTATGAACCTATTGATAGCTTGAACTGCTTAAACCACATCGAATTAGTAAACGAATTTCTAAAAGGGTTTAAACTTTATTTTCCTAAATTATTAAACAGAATTGGCTTTTCTTTGGATAATTGCTCCATGTTGACTTCTTGATTGGCTGGATGTCTGTGTGTGTTTATCTTGGAACGGGCTGAATGCCTCGGCAGATTAAATAGATGCATCTATAGGTGCGCCGTCGACCCTCGGCAAGTGAACAGTTTATTTCTGTTGGATCGGGTCGTCGCTTCAGCATAATATGCATATGCTTGTATTGCTGCCTTGAACTTAATTAAGTTATTGTTGCCTCTTCATGGCTTGAAAATATTTGGATAATTACGAAAAGGAATTTTGGAAATTTCCTATAAAAGAATTAATTGTTTACTTGTTTCCTTCTATTTGGACTAAAATCATGTTTATAGAAATTCATAATTTAATGTATTACTGACCTCATTATTGGACCACTAGTATATGTCGAAGTCGACTATCTCGTCTCTACTTCTTTGAGATTAGACGGGATGCTCATTGAGTACACGTTGTTTACGTACTCATACTACACTTCTGTGCATTTTTGTTGCACAGGTATATGCAACTCCAGTGGCTTAGTGGCATCATGGCATGGTTGACACGGAGACTAGGTGAGCTGTATTTTCTCGAGGCGATCCGCAGTCAGTAGAGTCTCTTCAGTTATCTGTATTTATTTTCTATCCCATATTTTGTTCCGGGCAGTTATTGTACTTTATTCGATTTCTTAGAAATTGCTCATGCACTTGTGATATCGGGTTCTGGGATAGTTTGGAAGTATTTTGTAATGACTGTTTATCATTTAAATTTGATTAAGGCAATTATCTTTTAAATTACTAAATTTTGAAGGAAAATCCTAGATTTCAAAGGTAGTAGAACGAGAATTTGATTAAGTAATTTGGTTGGCTTGACTGTCAGTAGTGTCCGGCGCCATCGCGACCCTTGGTGCATTTTAGGTCGTGACAACATGGTATTAAAGCCAGGTTCCTAGGGTCTCACGAGTCATGAGCAAGTCTAGTAGAGTCTCGCGGATCGGTACGGAGACGTTTGTACTTATCCTCGGGAGACTGCAGGACTGTTAGGAATACTTCCCTTCTTGATTCCTTATCGTCCGATTTGATCCTTGGAGGCGTATGCCTTTAATTCATTCCTACTAAATCTTACGTGACGCAATGCGCTTGTTATAAATCGAGAATTGAATAATCATAATGGTACTACGGATGTGGTGCGGGATTTTTCTCCCGGTGTAGTTGATTGGATTATTATCGTCGCCTTATGGAAAGATATTTTAATGTTTCAGCTCAGTAACGGTACTTCTGAGGGCTTTGGGGCTAGGCACAAGTTGCCATGATACCTATCAATGACTGTTCCACAGTAATGATATGATGGTAGGATGTTTGCCCACGTGTTGGGGCAGTGAATGACTTGAAGGAAGGTTTACTCAGTGCTTAATCAAGAGATTCAGTATTTTATTCCCGGCAGGGGAAAGGCAAGCGGCTAAGGATGGTCAGATGTGGGCTGGTGGAAGTAATGAGACTTGTTATTTGCAAGCGTGGTGGAGCTTTCTTCTATGATGGGCTGTCGTTGTCCTAATTAAACGTGCTAAGTTTGTCGGCATTATGATCTGCTACAATTCGCCTTTGGGTCAAGATATTGTCAAATAGTATTGGAGATATAGCTGTCAGATATTGCAGGGTGCGGTGATTCAAGATTGAATCAGTATTTCTAATGTTGACGGTTCGATAAAGATGACCTTCGGAAAGGTTTAAAGTTAGCAACCATTGTGGGTTCAAGTGCCACGAAGATAGATTTTTATTTAAGATAGCCACTGAATACCAAAGGAAAAGGAAGGACATGTGGGAAGCGTCAGGCGATGTTCAAAAATTCTAAAAAGTCCAGGTATATGAAGTGAAGGTCGAGTAGTCGATTAAGGGGATGAGTTCCGCCAAAGTGGGAGAGTGGCGGAGCTGCATATGGGCTTTGCAGTGGGATGACCACGTACCTTAAGGAGAGTTTGGAGCGATTTGAGAATATTAGTGCTTGGTTATTGGAGTCTGCGGATCTAATTTGAAGTAAGGGTTCTTGTGCGGAAGGAGATTTAATATAACGGAAAGGAGTAGCTTAAATGAAGAAGGATGCAACATAACTTTGAATTGGAAGGATGTTGTCGCACATTTAGATGATGTCCACGAGAGGTAAATGGACCTGTGCAGCTGGAGAGTGAGCTCAGACTCAGGATGGGGTATTGATGTCGTAGTGATTGTACCCCGTGCAGCAGCGTGGAAGATGCCGGGGAGATCTTTCTATAGGTGGGTTACCCAACTGAGCAGGTTAGCAGTCGCGTGGTTGGCGAGGCTTCTGCGAAGAATTCTATCGGTTATATAGCAAAGAGATCGGTTGTGAAAATGTGTTTGATGAGTCAGAATATAAAAAGGGGGTTTTACAGAAAGATTTCGAGAGCTTTGGCGGTTGATTGCGCAAGGTTATGTGAATAGAGATAAAGAGGACGGGTGAATTCCAGATTTGTGAAATAATGGCTTCATGCTAAGTGGGAGAGTCCCACCGCTTATGATTGGGTTGCATGGTTAACTACTTGCTAGATTTTTGGCTATTAGCATATCGATGGCCTATTTCAACTACGGGAAAGGACCATAAGTGGTAATTTGAGCAAAAGAAGTATTAAAGGTGGGCTATCGTTAGCCTTATTGGCCCATGTTCAGACTTGGGGAAAGATTCGGGATTTTGCTTTGTATAGATGCAGGTTCCAAGGAAAGTGATTAGGCGGGTTGTTCGCCAAGGGGGTATTCATGTGATGGAAGACTCATGGAGTTGATTATATTCGGGGCCAAGTCCGAGCGGGTAGCTCTCAACAACAATCATGATAAATTCACAAGATGAGGTATGATGCCTAATGATTTCGAGCGTATAGTTACGGGTAAGAATCAAGCTTGTTAGCAGCCTATGAAAAGAGGCACAAAATGTTCTGTGATGTTTTGGATTGCGATGTAGCAATTGGGAGGTGTGAAAACAGTTCGTGGGATTTGAGACAGCATGGTCTTGTGATTCAAGGTCACTTGGGACGAGTGCGGTAGGTGTTAAATGAAGTTGTTATTGTTTCTAAGGCAATCAGGGTAAATCGAAAGAAGATAGGTTGGTTAGCCTTAGTTTAGTTGGCATATTGGTGGTAGAGAACAACTCTTTCAGCGTGATTAAGTTATGCAAGTGATTTGTGGTAGTACGTGTGAGGCTTGTCGGTCGCCGAAATTGATGTTATTCAGATGTAATCCACTGTTATGGCCTGTTTCATATAGGCAGAGCCCGGAGGGGTTATAGTGGTGTAGGCCCCTACTTAGGGATTTGCATATTTCCACGGTTATAAGAATTTGCCTATGTGTTGCTATGTTTCTCCTGAAGTGAGTTCAGTGAAAAGCTTTTATATGATGAAGTGTTGACCCATTAGTGGTTCCAGAGTTATGATAAGATTCATGTTCTATCATGCATTGGCATGTTGGGTGCAGTGAGTGATATGGAATTTGAAGTGAGAATCAAGGTTGCAGTTCAGTGTGGACACGGATGTCACAAGCTCGGATGAGCATGAAAGTAGTTAGTTTCGATGTTTAAAGTAAGTTGGTAATGTCTTCGGCGTCACCCGAGCTCAGTGTTTTGTAAAAAAAGGTCTTGTATCATAGTTAATGATTCTTGATCGCCTTTCAGTATTGGTGCGATCCGTAGTTTGGAGGTATGGCCCAGGTAATTGTTATGGTAGGTTATGGGAGTGTGTCCTACAGGAAGGTTGTATAAGTGTGGCAGGCAGTCACTGGATTAATTAAGACAAAAAAAGAAAAGAAAAACCAAATATGAAGGTTATGATAATATCGTTAATTTGAGAATTTATGCCTGGAAGGCACTCTGGTTATTAGGTTATGGACTGTGGAGGTTCGCTCCAGCCAAGAGGGTTGTTGTCATGTATTATGAGCAGAAAGGAGGGTTATTATGGACCTTGGAAAGGTTATTAGCCTAGTTAGTGCAATCAGAATCGGCTTGAGGTCGGTGGATGGATTCAAATGTGAATATGGGCTCTATATCAGGCCAAGCGTGTTCATTTCAGTAATGTGCTCCTTATGGAGGAGTAGTCAGGGTGTAATTTCACTGCCAAATATTTCATGTAGTGATGAATTGCGCCGTGTGAGTTGTGTGACGGCTCGAGAAATTGCTTATGTTTTGAGGATCCGCAAAGAAATGATGTTACATGAGCCAAATGGCTCTTGAGATTTAGATTGTATGTCGCACCTCAGTTGTGCTTGAGTTTTGTAGCTTGTAGCGCTATATGTCCCCTCAGGGATGGTATTATGCACCTAGCGTGCTTGTGATCCAAATTCAATTTTTTATCGTAATGAGCAAATTTAGCTGGATGTGCAATCTCCTTATGCGAGATCTATGTGTGGATCGGGTGGCACGCCGCCATGGATATATTATTTGGATTGGGTTGCGCCCCGCAACAGTGTGATGTTGAGTATAGTTTTCTATATGCTATTTTTGTATGTCTCGCTTCCTATTTTCTAAAGAAAGTCCGTATTAGTGCGGGAGTTAGGTAATTCCTTCCAGAGTTTGTTTTCCTTTTGTATCGCGTTCGAATTGGTGGCCTACTGGCACATGGTAGCATCATATGAGACTTTTGATAATGTCTGGGGTGGCTTATTGCCTGAGCAGTTGTATCGGATGAGATGAGATCCCTTGATCTAGGATCAGTGTAATCCGACTATATGAAGTATATTATGGAGATAAGACCATTATTTGGTTCAGAATGAGGTCATGGTTTTTGTCAGGGGTATAGACCTAATGATTTGTTGACTCGGCAATTGATCATGAATTTTTGCACATCTCTTTCGTCGTGGAGGTATTGTAAAGGTTAGAGTAAGACCTGTGTATGTCATGGGGTGCAATGGGAGCATCAAATTAGTTGGATTTTGACTAAGTTGATCAGAAAAAGGTTATTGTGGTCCGGTGAGTAAAGTGATACTAGGTGTGAACTCAGCAAAGTTATGCAGCCATGTTTGGGTACAGCGTGTAGTGATTAATATGGTGATCTTATGGTAGAAACAGGTCGGGCATAGAATTCCGGATATTGGAATTAGGCCTTAAGGCATATCTGCTTGAATAAAACAGAATATCTTCAGAATTGATCAAGCTAATGTGCTCAACTGAGTTGTGGTAGCACGGGAAGGTGCATGAGAAGTTAAACATCGATTTCAGACCACTCCAGTGTAGTTCTCAGCACGATCGAGGACGAATGTATGTTTAAGTGGGAGAGAATGTAACGACCGGATCGGTCGTTTTGAGCCCTAGCGTGTCGTTCAGCAGTCTCAGGCCATGAGCAGTTTCTATTCAGGTATTACGACTTGTACGCGCGGTCGAAATTGAGTTTCGGGAAGTTCGGAGTTGATTTGGAAGAGAATTCTCATTTCGGAAGCTTAAAGTTCAAAGAATTAACTAGGATGCGACTTTTGAGTAAACGACCTCAGAATCAGGATCTGAAGGTTCCAGTAGGTTCGTATGATGATTACGGATTTGGGCGTATTCCCGGTTCGGATTTTGGATAACCCGGGAGCGTTTTGGCACCTATTGTGGAAGTTAGCATTTTAGAAGAAATTACATAAGTTTGTCTTGAAGTGCATTTTAGTGTTATCGATGTCTATTTGAGATTCTGAGTCTGTGAATGGCTCCGTATGGTGATTCTGGAGTTGGGAGCGCGATCGGGAGTAAATTCGGAGGTCCGTAGGTCATTTTGAAGTCATTTGGCTAAAGATAGAAAATTGAAGGTTTTTGAGAAGTTTGACCGGAAGTGGACTTTATGATATCGGGGTAGGAGTACGATTCCAAAAGTTGGAGTAGGTCCGTAATGTCGGATATGACTTGTGCGCAAAATTTGAGGTCAATCAGACGTGATTTGATAGGCTTAAACATCGAAAATAAAAGTTTGAAATTTTAAAGTTCATTAAGTTTAGATTGGAGATTGATTCATGATTTTAGCGTTGTTTGATGTGATTTGAGGCCTCAAGCGAGTCCGTAATGTGTTTTGGGATTGGTTGGGGTCTCAGGGGCCTCGAGTGGATTCCGGGTGATTAACGGATCGAAATTTGAAATTTTTGGATAGCTGAAGGGTCTGGTTGCTGGTATAACCGCTTTTGCGGTGGGTTAACTGCAGGAGCGGCCCTACAGAAGCGAAAAGGGAGCCGCAGAAGCGGATTTTTGGTAAGGGATCGAGGACCGCAGATGCGGTCAAGATTCCTCAGAAGCGAGACCGCATCTGCGGAAGGCTGGTCGCAGAAGTGAAAAAGGGGCGGCCTAGGGAGGACCGCAGAAGCGACATATTAACCGCACCTGCGGAACCGCAAAAGCGGTCAAGGGACCATAGGTGCGGAAATAGCTGAGGCAGTAAGGTCTTTTAAGATCGGGGGTTGGGTTCATTTCAACCCCATTTTCTTTCATTGGAGCCAATGGGGAGCAACTTTGAGGTGCCATTTTCATCACTCGTCATGAGGTAAGTAATTTATGCTAGCTTTGAGTTAAATACAATTTTTATATATGGATTTAGATAAGGAATTTGTGGAAAACTTGGGGTTTGAGGGAAAACCTAGAAATTTGATAATCTTGGATTTTGACCACGATTTTGGGTATGGAATTTAGAGAAAATCATATATTTGAGTACGTGAGTTTATGGGTAAACTTTATCTTCGAAAAATTTCGAATTTCCGGGCACAAGGGCCCAAGAGCGTTTTCGTCAACTTTTCGATTGAGGTTAGGAATTTCTACAAATTGGATTATAATGAGTAATTAAGTATATATTAAATTTGCATAATTATCGGCTAGTTTTGGAGCGTTGTGCATCGATTCGAGTCTTCGGAAGGGCGTGGAATGCCGGTTATGGATCTTCGGAGCGTGGTGAGTCTCCTTTCTAACCTTGTAAGAGGAAATTGTCCCCATAGGTAAAATAATTGATTATGTGCTCCTATTTGTGGGGCTACGTACGTACGAGGTGACGAGAATCTGTGCGTAGCTACTATTATGCTATTGTCCGGTTAGTTAGGACCCAAAAGAATGCTATACTTGGATTATTTACGAACCTATTGATAGCTTGAACTGCTTAAACCACATCGAATTAGTAAACGAATTTCTAAAAGGGTTTAAACTTCATTTTCCTAAATTATTAAAGAGAATTGGCTTTTCTTTGGATAATTGCTCCATGTTGACTTCTTGATTGGTTGTCTGTCTGTGTGTGTTTATTTTGGAATGGGCCGAACGCCTCGTCAGATTAAATAGATGCATCTATAGGCGCGCCATCGATCCTCGGCAAGTGCATAATTTATTTCTGTTGGATCGGGTCGCCGCCACGGCATAATATGCGCATGCTTGTATTGCTGCGTTGAACTTAATTAAGTTATTATTGCCTCTTCATGGCTTGAAAATATTTGGATAATTACGAAAAGAAATTTTGAAAATTTCCTATAAAAGAATTAATTAGTTACTTGTTTCCTTCTATTTGGACTAAAATCATGTTTATAGATATACATAATTTAATGTATTACTGACCTCATTATTGGAACACTAGTATGTGTCGAAGTCGACTATCTCGTCTCTACTTCTTCGAGATTAGACTGGATACTCATTGAGTACACGTTGTTTACATACTCATACTAGTGGCTTTGCAACTCTAGTGTCTTAGTGGCATCGCGACATGGTTGACACGGAGAGTAGGTGAGCTGTATTTTCTCGAGGCGATCCGCAGTCAGCAGAGTCTCTTCAATTATCTGTATTTATTTTCTGTCCCATATTGTATTCCGGGCAGTTATTGTACTTTATTCGATTTCTTAGAAATTGCTCATGCACTTGTAACACCGGATTCTGGGGTAGTTTGGAAATATACTAAAACAACCGAAAGAAAGAGTTCACTATTAAAATATCATTTGGTCCTTCTCTAAAGATAATATTTCTTTTATAATGCATTAATTAATATTCTTCCACAAGGGCTTCTCACTACAGTCAAAATTATGGTAAGAATATAGTGTGTTAGAAAAAAAGTTTACACGGTGATACCTAGCTTGTCAAAGAAGTGAATCTTTGAAACATGAAACAAGTAAACTGAAAATAGTAATCAAGACAAAGTTTATCAATAATACCATTAAAAAATATTGTACACACGGCATTCTATGCACTTTCTAAAAAACTTGATACTCCATAAAAAAAATTTAGCAACTCGTTTTGTCATCTACTTCAAATTAGTCTCCTAAAAAATCCTTCATAAGTGATGATATGTTATTTTGCTCATCATTTTACAGTCTAATCATTATAGGAAAGTAATTTTTTAGCTCACCAATTTGTGAGAAAATATATAGTCCACTAACATACTTGATATAAGGGGAATACATCACATAAGCAGAAGGTGAGGTACCTCTTGTTGGCTTATGTAAAATTCACAGATGAAGCAATCAATCGTTTCTAAGGCATAGAAACTTCAAAAACCAGTGCATTTTTATTTTTCAAATGCTCGGAATATCAAATAACAAATCCATTTTCCAAATGCTCAGAATATCAAATAACAATCCAGACAAAGAAGCTAGTTAACAAAGACAGTGAAACAACCTTTGAGTTTCATTTTTTCTTTTGTATGATAAATGATATATATTCTAAAATTTTACGTCTACCTAATAGCCCATAATAAACATAGTATTATGCTGGGTAAATTGGCTAGCAAGTGCATGATAAATTGCTCATTTTATAATTTATAGTAATAAGTTAAGTTACGATCCAATAGTTTATATTTGAGTGCAATTTTTGTCCAATAACATTTTCTATGACGAAGCAGTAAGAAGTTATGTACTTATTTTGTACTTTTGTTCAAGAATTAAAATATTTTTAAGACATAACAGGCCGATAAACTAAATTTACCGAGTATTCCATCTTATATGCATTATTTTGCCTTGATAACAAGTTCCAACTATATGGGAAACTCACCACTAAATTTGTCTCAATCAATGTACTCCAAGTTTTCTCTTTTTTTAACATCATGTAGCATAAATTCAGAATCGCAATATAGGAACAACCACACGGTGGAATAATTCATTCAGGCAAATAAGAAAATACCTTATAACCATCTATTTACATTTACCTATTTCAAGAAGAGAGCTCGCATTGATCGCTCACATTCTTCTCCCATGACAAATTTTCAGATAAATGGAACCAACAGTAATATTAAAAAAATAAGCACATAAATATAAATCATCTTCCCAAAATCACCCATTTTTAACCTGCACCCTAAAAATTAAAATAAACACTGATGGGCCAACTACTTTACCCGATTAAAACAATTTTAATCCAACAGTAATTTCAGAAATTGAGAAATTAAGAATAGCAAATGCAGAGGATCTGCAGAAAAGGTGAGAAGATTAAGGCAAAAATAGGGAAAACATGAGTCACCTAATAACTATACATGCAACTCACAGAAACCGAATAGGGAGAGAGTAGAGCGAAAGATGGAGGAGTACATTGAGAAAGCTGGGAAATAAGAAAGCAGTTCAAATTGAGTTCTTCAAAGACAACATCAAGCAGATCAAAGCAAAGCGAGAGACAAAATCGACAATGATCAACACAGCACTGTGAGAAAATCTGTTTGCTTGCCACGTTTTTAGCATAGCAACACGTGTTGCTCTGTGCGGATAGTTGTACACTTGGTGCCATACAAAGACCAGCTCTCCAACAAAGCGTAAGCAAGTGAAAACTACCAAAATTTACCAAAATATCCTCAGACGACCCTAAGCTCCTCTCTTTATCTGCTTATATAATAGTAGTAAAAAGTAATAATTAGTGTTGTTGACTCTGGTCAACTACTTTTATGACCTCTCTTTTTCCTTACCTCTTTTATAAATTTTATATTTTTAATTTTTTATTTATTTTAATTATTGAATTTTATATTTAAATATTATATAATTTTGGGTTAAAAAGTAGCCCAAATTTGATATGCAAATGTATTACAGTTATGTTATATTATCCAAATAAATAAATAATTTATATTAGATAATTAAAATGTTAAATGATTTTAAAGTCCTATATTAAGATTTCTTACATAGTTAAATAATGAATGATTTCATAAATAATATTATAATTAATTTCAAATAGGGATAACTCTCTATAGTATTAACCATTATATTACGTCTAAAATTAAAAGATTACAATTGTGTTACATCTTCTCTAAATAAATAAATAATTTATATTAGATAATTAAAGTACTAATTTATTTTGAATTCATGTTTAAAATTTCTTACATGATTCAAAGGATAACAAATTTTTTAGTTGATTTTGAAAATGGGATAAATTTTTAAAGTGCTAGCCACTGTTCTACGCATAAACTTTGTACCCACTATCTATCATAATAGTGTGCTTGGTAATATAGTTGTTTTTTTGCTAATTGGTAATGTATTTGTTGTTATACATACTTTTACAACTTCAGCAAAATCTAAACATGAAAAAATAATATTATTTATTTAAAGTTCTAAATATTATGATTTCTTACCTTGTCACGACCAGAAGTCCATTAAGGGCCGTGGTGGCGCCGGACACCGCTGTCAGGCAAGCCAACCAAAATACTTATTTAAATTCAAATTTTTGTATTGTCTAAAATTATTTTTCTTTATATGTTAAATAACGAATAATAAAATTTACAGAAATAACCACAAAATCTTTAACAAAACTTAACATTTAATAATCCAAAAATCCTCTTAGAATCCGGTGTCACAAGTGCATGAGCAATTTCTATGAAATAATGTAATACAACAATCGTCCGGAATACAATATTGGATAGAAATAAATACAGAAAACTGAAAGAGACTCTATTGGCTGCGAATCGCCTCGAGAAGTGCAGCTCACCTAAGTCTCCGTATCATCCGTGTTGCTACGCCCAATAGGGCACTAGAGATGCATATGCCTGTGCAACAAAAATGCACAGAAGTGTAGTATGAGTACGAAAACAAAATTTACCCAATCAGTATCCCGTCTAATCTCGAAGAAGTAGAGACGAGATGGTCGGCTTCGACACTTACTAATGGTCCAATGATGGTATATCCATAATACATTAAATCGTAAATTTTTATAAACATGATTATAATTCAATGGGTTGGAGAAAATAAACAACTCTTTCTTTTATAGGAAATCATTCCTTTTCATCATTTACAAATATATTCTTAAGCTAGAAAGAGGCAGCAAAAACTTCAATAAGTTTCAAGGCAAGAAATACAAGCATGTGCAAACTATGCCGAGGTCGACGGCCCACTTCAACAGAAATGTAAACTATGCACTGCCGAGGGTCGAACGGCACGAACCATAGATGCATCTATTTAATCTGTCGAGGCGTTCGGCCCGATCCAAAATTAAACACACACAGATAGTCAACCAGGAGTCCACATGGAGCAATTATCTAAAGAAAGTAAATCCTCTTTTAACCATTTAAGAAAAATAAGGTTTAATCCTTTTAGAAATTTATTTACTAATTCAATGTGATTTAAGCAATTCAAGCTGTCAATAAGTTTACAAATAATCCAAGTATAACATGCTCTTGGGTCCCAAACAACCCTTACAATAGCGTAATAGTAGCCACGCACAGACTCTCATCACCTCGTGTGCATGTAGCCCCCATAAATAAGAGTACATAACCAATTATTTTTACCTATGGGACAATTCCCTCTTACAAGGTTAGAAAGGAGACGCACCTCGCTCCGAAGCCTATATTCCGATTCAAGAATGCGCTCAAACCTCCAATTTGGAGCCGAATGATCCACAACTATTCAAATAGGGTAAGAACTAGTCAATACATGCTTAAAAGTTCATATTCCAACTATTAAACCAATTCTCCAACCTTAAATTCAAGTTTCCTATAATCCGACCCCTGGCCCACGTGCCCGGATTCCGAAATTTTTTGAAGGAAGTTGGTCTTTATAACCTAAGGATAAAAATATTTGATTTCTACTCCATTCTATAACCAATTCCGTGGTTAAATCTTGTTTTTAACAAAACCCTATGTTTTACTCTATTCCCATGAATTTCACTAATTTTACAAGTGTTAATCTACTCAAAACTTAAGTATTAAACTAAGAATGGGTGGGATAACTTAGCTCAGGATGCTAGGTGGAAGTCTTCTCTCAAAAGCTCTCAAAATCGCCAAAGATAAGAGTGAAAAATGTGCAAAAATGGCCTAGAGCCCGAATAAATGAAGGCCACTGCCTTCTACGATTTCCGCTTATGCGAATCCTGGGCCACACCTGCGACCAGGCTTCTGTGGAAGGAAGATCTCTTCTGCGGTCTGGGGCGCTTCTTCGGACAGGCCCACCGCTTCTGCGGTTTCGCTTCTTCGGATTTAAGGCCGCATCTGCGGTCTTGGCTGCCTGGCCTTGGGCCACTTCTGCAAGGATACGACCGCTTCTGCGGTCTCGCACCTGTGGTCAACCAACCACATGTGCGGTTATGACAGAAGCAGATGCTTCAGCACTTTTCAAAAATCACTTTTTGATCCGCTAACCACCTGGAATCCACTCGAGACCCAACCAATCATACCAACTAGTCCCAAAATACATTACGGACTTGCTCGAGGCCTCAAATAATATCAAACAACATCGAAATCATGAATCATACTCCATTTCAACTTGAAGAACTTTAAATTCCAAACATCTACATTTGATGCCGAAACCCGTCAAATCACGTCCTATTGACCCCAAATTTTGCACACAAGTCATATTTGACACCACAGACCTACTCCAACTTCCGAAATCGAATTTCGACCACGATATAAAAAAGTCCACTCCCGGTCAAACTTCTCAAAAACCTTCAAATTTCTATCTTTAACCAAATGGCTCCAAAATGACCTACGGACCTCCGAATTCACTTCTGATCGTGCTACCAACTCCAGAATCACCATACGGAGCTACTCTTAGACTCGTAATCCAAAACGAACATCGATAAAACTGAAAAATACTTCAAGCTAAACTTACAAAATTTCTTCCAAAATGCTAACTTTCACAATACGCACCAAAATGCTCCCGGGTCTTTCGAAACCCGATCCGTACATACGCCTAAGTCAGAAATTATCATACGAACCTGTTGGAACTTTTAAATCCCGATTCCGAGGTCGTTTACTTAAAAATCTAATCTTAGTTAATTCTTTCAACTTTAAGCTTCCGAAATGAGAATTATCTTTCCAAATCAACTCTGAACTTCCCAAAACTTAATTCCGACCACGCGTACAAGTCAAAATACCTGAAATGAAGCTATTCATGGCCTTACACTGCTGAACGACATGCTAGAGCGCAAAACGACCGGTCAGGTCGTTACATTCTCTCCCACTTAAACATACGTTCGTCCTCAAACGTGCTGAGACCTACACTGAAGTAGTCTGAAATCACTGTTTAACTTCTCATGCACCTTCCCGTGCTACCACAACGCAGTTGAGCACATCAGGTCGATCAATTCTGAAGATATTCACTTTTATTCAAGCAAATATGCCTTAGAGCCCAATTCCAACATTCAGAATTCTATGCCCGACTTGTTTCCAACATAAGATCACCATATCAATCACTAAACGTTGTACCCAAACATGTATGCATAACTTTGCTGAATTCACACATAGAATCACTTTACTCACCGGACCACAATAACATTTTTCGATCAACTTAGTCAAAATTCCACGAATCTGATGCTCCCATTGCACCCCATGACATACACAGGTCTTACTCTAACTCTTACAGTACCGCCACAATGGAATAGATGTGCAAAAATTCATAATCAACTGCCGAGTCAACCAATCATTGAGTCTACACTTCTGACAAGAAGCATTACCTCATTCTAAACCAAATATCGATCTTTGCTCCTTAATATATTTCACGTAATCAGATCGCACTGATCCTAAATCCAAAAATCTCATCTCAACCAGTACGAACTGCTCAAGCAATAAGCCATCCTAGATGCCACAATGTGCCAATGTGCCAATAGGCCACCAATTCGAACGCGATACAAAAGGAAAACAAACTCTGGAAGGAATTACCTAACTCACGCACTAATACGGACTTCCCTTACAAAATAGGAAGCAAGACATACAAAAATAGCATATAGAAGACTATACTCAACATCACACTATCACGGCGCGCAACCCGATCCAAATAACATACTTATGGCGGCGTGCCACCCGATCCACGCATAGATCTCACATAAGGAGGTGCACATAGAGCTAGATTTGCTCATTACAATAAAATATCGAATACCGGTCACAAGCACGCTAGGTGCATAATACCATCCCTGAGGGAACATATAGCACTATAAGCTACAATACTCGCACACCTGAGGTGCGATATACAATCTGAATCTCAAGAGCTATTTTTCTCATAATACATCATTTCCTCGCGGATCCTCGACACATAAGCAATTTCTCAAGCCATCTCACAACTCACACAGCAAAATGTATCACTACATGAAATATATGACGATGAAATAACACACTGACTACTCTTCCATAAGGAGCGCATTACTGAAATGGGTATGTTTGGCCTGTTATAGGGCCCATATTCACATTTGAATCCGTCCACCGACCTCAAGCCGATTCTGGTCGTACTTCCTAGGCTAATAACCTTTCCAATGTCCATAATAACTCTTCTTTCTTTCATATCACATAAGAACAACCATCATAATCGAAGAAATCTTCCACAGTCCACAACTTGATAGGCTGAGTGCCCTCCAGGCATTTATTCTCAAATCAACGATATTATTATAACCTTCATATTTGGTTTAAGTCTTTAATCAATCAATTGACTACCTGCCACACCTATACAATCTTCCTGTGGGACACCCTCCCACAACCTACCATAATAAATAACTGGGTCGTACCTACAAACCACCAGTCGCACTAACGCTGAAAAGCGATCAAGAATTATTAACCAGGATACAAAGCCTTTTTCACAAAACACCAATCCCGGGTGACGCTGAAGACAATACTAACTTAACTTAGACCTCGAATCTACTTTCCTGCTTATCCGAGCTTGTGACATCCTTTTCAACACCGAACCGCAACCTTGATTCTCACTTTCAAATTCCATAGCACTCACTGCACCCAACATGCCAACATACGATAGAACTCGATCTTCATCATAACTGCGGAGCCACTAATGGACTAACATTTCATCATATAAAAGCTTTTCACTTAGCACCCTTCAGGAGAACCATAGCAACACACAGATGAATTCTCACAGCCATAGAATATGCAAATATCTAAGTAGTGGTCTAAGCCACCATAGCCCTTCCGGAATCTACTTCCACATAACAAGCCATAACAGTAGAATACTCCTGAATAACATCAATTACGGCAGCCGACAGGCCTCACACGTACCGCCACAAATCATACTCATAACTTGATCACGCAGAGGAAACTGATCTCTACCACCAATATGCTAACTCAATTATGGCTAACCAATCTATCTTCTTTCGATTTACCCTGATCGTATTAAAAGCAATATGTAATGACCCGACCAGTCGTTTTGAGTACTAGCGCTCTGTTCAATAGTCGAAGGCCATGAATAGCTTCATTTTAGGTATTGTGACTTGTACGCATTGTTGGAATTGAATTTCGAGAAGTCCAGAGTTGAATTGGGAAGAGAAGTCTCATTTCGGAAGCTTAAAGTTGAAAGAATGAACTAGGATTGGAATTTTGAGTAAACGACCTCGGAATAGGGATCTGAAGGTTCCAACAAGTTCGTATGATGATTTTGGACTTAGGCATATGCCCGGATTGGGTTTTGGATAATCCGGGAGCGTTTTGGCGCCTATTGTGGAAGTTGGCATTTTAGAAAAAATTTCATAAGTTTGGCTTGAAGAGCATTTTAGTGTTATCAATGTTCGTTTGGAATTTCAAGACTACGAATAGCTCCGTATGGTGATTCTGGAGTTGGGGGCGCGATCGGAAGTGAATTCGGAGGTCCGTAGGTCATTTTGAAGCCATTTGGCTAAAGATAGAAATTTGAAGGTTTTTAAGGAGTTTGACCGGAGGTTGACTTTTTTGATATCGGGGTCGGAATCTAATTTCGGAAGTTGGAGTAGGTCTGTAATGTCAAATATGACTTGCGTGTAAAATTTGAGGTCAATTGGACGTGTTTTGATAGGTTTAAACATCGAAAATAGAAGTTGGAAAATTCAAAGTTCATAAAGCTTGAATTGGGGTGTAATTCATGAATTTATCGTTGTTTGATATGATTTGAATCCTCGAGCAAGTCCGTAATGTGTTTTGGGATTGGTTGGTATGTTTGGTTGGGGTCCCGGGGGCCTCGGGTGGATTCCGGGTGGTTAACGAATCGAAAATAGAATCTTGGAGAAGGCTGAAGGATCTGGTTGCTGGTGTTTTCGCTTCTGAAGAAAAGGGACCGCAGAAGCGTCCTCGCAGAAGCGGTTGAGGGAGCCACAGAAGCGAATTTGGTTCAAAGGGTCGTGGACCGCAGATGCGGTCAAGGTTCCGCAGAAGCGGGACCGCATCTGCGGAAGATGGGAGCGCAGAAGCGGAAAATGGGGCCAAGTCTAGGACCGCAAAAGCGGCTGTGGACCTCAAAAGCGAAACCGCTTAAGCGGTAGTAGTTTCGCAGAAGCGGAAATGACTGGGGCAGAAGCATTATTTTAAGTTGTGGTTTGGTTCATTTCTCTCATATTTTCTTGGCTTGGGGCGATTTTGGGGAGCTTCAAGAAGGGATTTTTGTCATCAAGGATTAAGGTATGTTATCCCTACCTGTTATGAGTTAAATACATTGATTATGTATGGATTTTTGTATGAAAATAGGTAGAAAATGGAGGGTTAGAGGAAGACCTAGAAATATTGTGTTCTTGGATTTTAGCCCCGATTTTGATTATGGAATTAGGAGAAAATTTTATATTTGGGTTCCTAAGGTCATGGGTAAACTTTATCTTCAAGAAATTCTAGATTCCGGGCACGTGGGCCCGGGGGTATTTTGGTCAACTTTTTGTTCGGGGTTGGAAATTATTATAAATTGGATTATAATGAATACCTTAGCATATATTAATGGGTTTACATAATCATTGGTTAGTTTTGGGAGCATTGTACGTCGGTTCAAGCCTTCGGAGGAATGTAGAATGCCGGTTATGGGTCTTCGGAGCGAGGCGAGTCTCCTTTCTAATCTTGTGAGGGGGAATTTACCCCATAGGTGAGTTAAAT
>MU721700.1:57341-67578 GCA_026770625.1 Nicotiana glauca | reverse complement strand
CCTGAACTTAATTAAGTTATTATTGCCCTTTTGTGGCTTAAATATATTTGGATTATGTTTTAAAGAGAAATTCAGGAAATTTTCCTATGAAAGAACTACGTGTTTATTTGTTTCCTCTATTTGGATTAGAATCATGTCTATAAAGAATAAATCCACGGTTTAATATGTGTATTGAGGATAAATGATCATTGGACCGTTAGAGTGTGTCAAAGTTGACCGTCTCTTCCCTACCCCTTCGAGATTAGGCGGGACACTCACTGAGTACACGTTGATTACGTACTCATACTACACTTATGTGCATTCTTGTTGCACAGGTACATGATACTTTAGCGGCCTACTGGGCGCAGCAGCACGGACGTTGCGGGGACTAGGTGAGTTGCAGTATTCAAGGCGGCCCGCAGCTTTTAAAGTCCCTTCTAGTAACAGTATTTCATTCCAGTCCATTGTATTCCGGACGGATATTGTGTTGTATTTTATGTCTTTATCAGTAGTTGCTCATGCACTTATGACACTGGGTTTCTGAGATGGTTTCGGTGAATCTTTGTACTAATTGGTATTATTTAAGTTTGAATTCCAGAAATGATCTTATTTTTATATGAAACAGAAGGAAAAACCTTAGATTTTCAAAAGTATTAAAAGAGGAAATTAATTGGTAATCTAATTGGCTGACCTGACAGCGGTGTCCAGCGCCACCACGACCCTTAGTGAATTTTGGGTCGTGAAACATGGTATCAGAGCACTAGGTTCTCGTCGGTCTCAAAAGTCATGAGCAAGTCTAGCAAAGTCTCGTGGATTGGTACGGAAACGTCTGTACTTATCCTCGGGAGGCTGCAGGAATGTTAGGAGTACTTCCCTTCTTGGTTTATTTATCGTGCGGTTTGATTACTTTGAGGCTTATGCCTTTGATTACTTGCTACTCAACCTTACTCGATGCGAGCGCTTTCTAGAAATCGAGAATTTGAAGAATTGAAATGGCACTACAAATGTGGTGCGGGATGATTTTCCCGGTATAGTTAATTGGACTATTATAGTCGCTTTATGGAAGGGTATTCTATTATTCAGCTCAGTAACAGATCTTCTAAGAGCCTTGAGGCTAGGCACAGGTTTCCATGATTCTTAGGAGCGATTATTTCCGCAGTGTTATTGTGATGGTAGGGTGTTTGCCCACGTGTCGGGGCAGTGAATGAATTGAAGGGAGGTTTACTCAGTGTGTAATCAAAGGGATTCAGTATTTTATCCCCGGCGGGGGAAGGTCAAGCGAACTAAGGATGGTCAGATGTGAACTAGTGGAAGTAATGAAACGTGGTAATGGCAAGCGTGAAGGAGTTCTCTTCTTTGTTGGGGTGCGGTTGTCCTAATTAGACGTATTAAGTTTGATGATGTCGTAATCTGCTACGATTCGCTTTATGGATAGATATTGTGAAATACTATTGAAGATGCAACCATCAGCTATCGCGAGATGCTGTGTTAGGATTTAATCAATGTTTCAAATGTTGACGGTTCGATAAAGATGACCTTTGGAAAGGTTTAAAGTTTGCAGCAATGGTGGATTCAAGTGCCACGAAGATAGATTTTATTTGAGTCAACAATTGAGCAGCAAAGTATGAGGAAGGACATGTGGGAAGTGACAGGCGGTGTTTAAAATTTCTAAAAGGCCGAGTATGAGCAGCAAGGTCGAGTGACCGAATAAGGAGATGAGTTCCGCCAAAGTGGAAGAGTGGCGGGTATGCATACGGGCTTGGTAGTAGGAAGACTACGCGCCTTAAGGAGGGTTTGGATTAAAGTGGGGATTTCACCGACGGGCAATGAAAGTCGGTAGATTAATTCGAAGCATAGTGTTGTTATGCGGCAGGAGGTTATATATGACGGAAAGGAGTTTCTTGAAGTGAAGAAAGATGTAGCATGAACCTGAAGCGAAAGGATGTTGACGCACATTTAATGGGTGTCCACGAGGGGTGAATGGACTCGTGCAGCTGGAGAGTGAGCTCGAACTCAGGATGGGTTATTGATGTTGTAGTGATGGTACCCCATGCAGCATCGTTGGAAGATGTCGGGGAGTGATTTCGACAGGTGGGGTATTCTGGTGAGCAGGTTAGTAGTCGCGTGGTTGGCGAGGCTTCTGCGAAGAGTTCTAGTGGATATGCTGCACGGGGAATTGTTGTGTGAATGGTGTTAATGATTTAGAGTATCAAATTGAGTTTCTACGGTGAGATATTGATAATGCCAGCGATTGTTGGTGTGATGGTGGATGGTGATTCAGAATATGAGAGATGGGAATTTACATGAGAATTTCAAGAATTTGCGGCAGATGATTGCGCAAGGTCATGTCAATAGAAATTAAGAATAATGGTGAACTCCAGGATTTTGTAATAATGTCTTTAAGCTAAGTGGGAGAGTCCCACCGCTTATGATTTGGGTTGCATGGTTAGCTACTCGTGAAGTTTCTTTTTAATAGCATACTGAGGGGTCATCTCAGCTACGAAAAAATATCATAAGTAGTAATTTGAGCAGAGGAATTGTTAAAGATGCACTATGGTTGGCCTTATGGGCTCATGTTCGAACTTGGGAAAGGATTTGGGATTTATGCCTTATATGGAAGCGGGTTTAAAAGGGAGTAATTCTGCTAGGTGCCTCGTCGAGAGGGTATTCCTGTGTTACAAAATTTATGTAGCCGATTATATTCGGGACCAAGTCAGAGCAGGTGGCTCTCAGTAACGGTCCTAGTAAATTGAAGAGGTAAAGTGTGGTGCCTAATAATGCCGAGTTTACAGGCATAATTGAGGATCAAGCTTGGAAAGCAGCTTATGAGAAGTGGCACAGAATGTTTCGTGATGGTTGCCTTGTGATATAGCAATTGGGAAGTATGAAAGCACAGTCTCGTGGTTCAAGGTCACTCGAGATGAGTGTAGATGGAGCGTATTATGTGTTGAAGATAATTGGTACTACTTCCAAAGCACTCAAGGATAAATTTGAAGGAAATGGGTTGACTAGCCATAGTTGAATTTGGCATGTTGGGATCTGTGATTAGTTCATTCAGCGTGATCAGGTTGTGTGTATGATTTGTGATGGTGCGTATCAGGATTGCCAGTCGTCGCAATTGATGTTATTCAGAAGCCTTCTATTTCTAAGGCTCATTGTGTAAAAGCAGATTCTGGAAAGGGTTATGGTGGCTTGGACCACTACTTGCAGAGTTGCATATTCTACAGTTATGGGGATTTACCTGTGTGTTGCTATGGTTCTCCTGAAGTGAGTTAAATAAAAAGTTTTATATGATGAAGTGTTAGTCCATCAGTGGTTCCAGAGTTGCGATGGAAATCGTGTCTATCGTATATCGGCACATTGGGTGCAGTGGGTGGTATGGAATTTGAAGTGAGGATCGAGGTTACAGTTTGGTAATGACTATGATATCACGAGCTCGGATGAGCAGGAAGGGAGTTTCAGTATTTTGAGTAAGTTGGTATTGTCGTCAGTATCACCAGAGATATGTTTTTTGTGAGAAAGGCTTTGCGTCCTGGTTAAGGATTCTTGATCGCTTTTCAGTGTTGGTGCAGCCGGTGGTTTGGATGTGCAGACCCGTTGATTATTTTGGAAGGTTTTGGGAGCATGTCCCACAGGAAGATTTTATAAGTGTGACATGTAGTCACTTGATTGATTAGAGATTTAAACCAAGTATGAGTATTTTGGTAATATCATCGATTTGAGAATTTATGCCTGGGGGGCATCTGTTCATGGGGTCATGGACTGCGGAGGTTCGTGCCAGTTGTGATGGATGTTCTTTTGTGTTATGAGAAAAGGGAAGTTAACATGGGCCTTTGAAAGGTCATTGGCCTAGTTGGGCCCGATCAGGATGGACTTGAGGTCGGTGGATAGATTTAAACGTGGAAGTGAGCCTTACGTCAGGCCAGTTGTGTTCATTTCAGTAATGCGCTCTTAATTGAAGAGTAGTCGCGGTGTTATTTCATGGTCGGCTATTTCATGTAACGATGTATTGCGCCGTATGAGTTGTGAGACGACTTGGTAACTTCTTATATGTTGAGGTTTTGCTCAGCAGTAATGTCATATTAGCAGGATAGCTCTTGATATTTAGATCATGTATTGCAACTCAGTTGTGCTTGAGTTTTGTAGCCTATAACGCTATATGTGTCCTCAGGGTTGGTATTATACACCTTAGCGTGTCTATGACCGATATTCGGTATTTTGTTATAATGAGCAATCTAGCTCGATGTGCATCTCTTTTATTGAGTGTTATGATCATTCAGATCGGGTTGCGCACCGCAACAGTATGATGTCGAGTCTGGTTTTTCTATATGCTTATTTTTTTGTGTGTTTCGCTTCCTATCTTCTAAGGAAAATCTGTATTAGTTCGGGGGTTAGGTAAATCCTTCCAAAGTTTGAATTCCTGTTTGTGTCGTGTTTGGATTGGTGGCCTATTGGCGCATGGTAGCATCATATGAGGTTTTAATGATTTTTCGGGTGGCTTATTGCCTGAGCAGTTGTATCAGATGAGACGAGATCCCTTGATCTAGGATTGTGCAATCCAGTTATATGAGGTATATTATGGAGATAAGACCATTATTGGGTTCAGAATGAGGTTAAGGCCTTGTCAGGAGTGTAGACCTAATGTGTTGTTGACTCGGCAATTGATTATGAATGTTGGAACATCTTTTCCGTCGTGGCGGTATGGTAAAGGTTAGAGTAAGACCTGTATATGTCATGGGGTGCAATAGGAGCATCGAATCAGTAGAATTTTGGTTAAGTTGATCAGAGAATATTATTGTGGTCCTGTGGATTTAGTCTTGCAAAGTAAGAATTCAGCGATGTTATGCCGTTATGTTTGGGTGCGGCGTGTAGTGATTGATATGGTGATCGTATGTTGGAAACAGGTCTAGCATAGGATTCCGGATGTTGGAATCAGGCTCTAAGGCTTATTTGCTTGAATAAAAGGGAACATTTTCAGAATTTATCGAGCTTATGTGCACAGCTAAGTTGTGGTAGCACGGGAAGGTGCGTGAGGTGCTAAACAGTGATCTCAGACTACTCCAGTACAGTTCTCAGCACGTTCGAGGACGAACGTATGTTTAAGTGGGAGAGAATGTAACGACCTGACCGGTCGTTTTGAGTACTAGCACTCCGTTCAGCAGTCAGAGGCCATGAACAGCTTCATTTCAGGTATTATGACTTGTACACGTGGTCGGAATTGAATTTCGAGAAGTCCAGAGTTGAATTGGGAAGAGAAGTCTCATTTCAGAAGCTTAAAGTTTAAAGAATGAACTAGGATTGGAATTTTGAGTAAACGACCTCGAAATCGAGATCTGAAGGTTCCAGCAGGTTTGTATGATGATTTCGGACTTGCCCGAATTGGGTTTTGGATAACCCGGGAGCGTTTTTGCGCCTATTGTGGAAGTTGGCATTTTAGAAGAAATTTCATAAGTTTGGCTTAAAGAGCATTTTAGTGTTATCGATGTCCGTTTGGAATTCCGAGACTGTGAATAGCTCCGTATGGTGATTCTGGAGTTGGAGGCGCGATCAGATGTGAATTCGGAGGTCCGTAGGTCATTTTGAAGCCATTTGGATAAAGATAGAAATTTGAAGGTTTTTGAGGAGTTTGACTGGAGGTTGACTTTTTGATATCGGGGTCGGAATCCAATTCCGGAAGTTGGAGTAGGTCTGTAATGTCAAATATGACTTGCGTGCAAAATTTGAGGTCAATCGGACGTGTTTTGATAGGTTTAAACATCGAAAATAGAAGTTGGAAAGTTCAAAGTTCATAAACCTTGAATTGGTGTGTAATTCATGAATTTAGCATTGTTTGATATGATTTGAAGCCTCGAGCAAGTCCGTAATGTGTTTTGGGATTGGTTGGTATGTTTGGTTGGGGTCCCGGGGGCCTCAGGTGGATTCCGGGTGGTTAACAGATCGAAAATGGAATCTTGGAGAAGGCTGAAGGATCTGGTTGCTGGTGTTTTCGCTTCTGCGGAAAAGGGACCGCAGAAGCGTCCCCGCAGAAGCGGTTGAGGGAGCCGCAGAAGTGGATTTGGTTCAAGGGGTCGTGGACCGCAATTGCGGTCAAGGTTTCACAGAAGCGGGACTGCATCTGCAGAAGATGGGAGTGCAGAAGCGAAAAATGGGGCCAAGCCCAGGACCGCAAAAGCGATTGTGGACCGCAAAAGCGGAACCGCTTAAGCGGTAGTAGTTTCGCAGAAGTGGAAATGACTGGGGCAGAAGCATTATTTTAAGTCGTGATTTGGCTCATTTCTCTCATATTTGCTTGGCTTGGGGTGATTTTGGGGAGCTTCAAGAAGGGATTTTTGTCATCAAGGATTAAGGTATGTTATCCCTACCCATTATGAGTTAAATACATTGATTATGTATGGATTTTTGTATGAAAATGGGTAGAAAATGGAAGGTTAGAGGAAGACCTAGAAATATTGTGTTCTTGGATTTTAGCCCTGATTTTGATTATGGAATTAGGAAAAAATTTTATATTTGGGTTCCTAAGGTCATGGGTAAACTTTATCTTCGAGAAATTTCGGATTCCGGGCATGTGGGCCCGAGCGCATTTTGGTCAACTTTTTGTTCGGGGTTGCAAATTGTTATAAATTAGATTATAATGAATACCTTAGCATATAATTTTGGGTTTACATAATCATTGGTTAGTTTTGGGAGCATTGTACGGTGGTTCAAGCCTTCAGAGGAATGTAGAATGCCGGTTATGGGTCTTCGGAGCGAGGTGAGACTCCTTTCTAATCTTGTGAGGGGGAATTTACCCCATAGGTGAGTTAAATTGGTTATGTGCTCCTATTTGTGGGGGCTACGTACGCACGAGGTGACGAGATCTGTGCGTAGCTACTATTATGCTATTGTCCGGGTAGAGTAGGACCCAAAAACATGTTATATGTGGAATAAATGTGAAATCATTGATAGCTCAGATTGCTTAAATCACATTAAATTAATAATTGGATTTTCTAAAAGACTTAAGCTTCGTTTTCTCAAGCTAATAGAGAGAATTGACCTTTCCTGGATATTTGCTCCACGTTGACTTCCTGACTGTTTATCTGTCTGTGTGTGTTTATTTTGGAACAGGCCGAACGCCTAGTGCACATTTATTTCTGTTGGATTGGGCCATCGCCTCGGCATGATTTGTGCATGCCTGTGTTGCTGCCTGAACTTAATTAAGTTATTATTGCCCTTTTGTGGCTTAAATATATTTGGATTATGTTTTAAAGAGAAATTCGAGAAATTTTCCTATGAAAGAACTACGTGTTTATTTGTTTCCTCTATTTGGATTAGAATCATGTCTATAAAGAATAAATCCACAGTTTAATATGTGTATTGAGGATAAATGATCATTGGACCGTTAGAGTGTGTCAAACTTGACCATCTCGTCTCTACCCCTTCGGGATTAGGCGGGACACTCACTGAGTACACGTTGATTATGTACTCATACTACACTTCTGTGCATTCTTGTTGCATAGGTACATGATACTTTAGCGGCCTACTGGGCGCAGCAGCACGGACGATGCGGGGACTAGGTGAGTTGCAGTATTCAAGGCGGCCCGCAGCTTTTAAAGTCCCTTCTAGCAACTGTATTTCTTTCTTGTCCGTTGTATTCCAGACGGATGTTGTGTTGTATTTTATGTCTTTATCAGTAGTTTCTCATGCACTTGTGACACCGGGTTTCTGGGATGGTTTCAGTGAATTTTTGTACTAATTGGTATTATTTATGATTGAATTCAAGAAATGATCTTATTTTTATGTGAAACAGAAGGAAAAACCTTAGATTTTCAAAAGTATTAAAAGAGGAAATTAATTGGTAATCTAATTGGCTGGCCTGACAGCGGTGTCCGGTGCCACCACGACCCTTAGTGGATTTTGAGTCGTGACACAATGACAACTCCCTTCAGCACATAGCACACTCCATCCGCACTCATCCCGAGTGACCTTAAATCACGAGGCCATGCTGTCTCAAATCCCACGAATCATTTCGTATTTCCCAAATGCTACACTGCAAGTTAAAATATCATAGAACATTCTGTGCCTTTTCTCATAAGCTGCTACAAAGCTTGATTCTTAATCGTACCTATAGGCTCAAAATCATTTGGCATCACACTTTACCTTTTTGAGTCCATTAGGATCATTATTGAGAGCTGCCCGCTCTGACTTGGCCTCGAATATAATCAACTCCGAAAATCTTCTAGCATTTGAATACCATCTCGACGAATCACCTGGCAGAATCACTACCCTTGGAACCTGCATCTATACAAAGTACAAATCCTGAATCCTTTCAAATTCTGAACGTGGGCCAACAAAGCCAACCATAGCCCACCTTTAACAATCCATTTGCTCAAGTTACCATTTATGCTCTTTTCCCGTGGCTGAAATAACCCATAAACATGCTAATAACCGGAAACCTCGCAAGTAGTTAACCATGCAACTCAATCAGTGGTGGTGAGACTCTCCCACTTAGCTTGAAGCCATCATTACACGACTCTGGAATTCACCAAAATTCTTTATCTCTTACTGACATAACCTTGCGCAATCAACTGCCAAATTTCTCGGAATCTTTCTGTAAAACCCCTTTTTGAACTTTGAATCATCAACCACATTCGCACGACCGATCTCTTTGCTGCATAACCAATAGAATTCTTCGCAGAAGCTTCGCCAACCACGCGACCGCTGATCTACTCACTGGAGATAACCCACCTGAGAAAATCACACTCCAACATCTTCCAATGTTGCTGCACGAGGTACGATCATGACGACATCAATAAACCCTCCTGAGTCCAAGCTCACTCTCTAGCTGCACAAGTCCATTCATCCCTCGTGGACATCACTTAAATGTGCGGCAACAACCTTCTAATTTGAAGTTATATTGCATCCTTCTTCATTCAAGCAGCTCCTTCCCGCTATTTCAAATCTCCTGCCGCATAATGGCCCATACCGCAAATCAAATCCATAGACCTCAATCACCAACCATTAAAATCCCCAAGTCGTTCCGAACTCTCCTTAAAGTGCATAGTCATCCTACCACAATTCCCATATGTAACTCTGCCACTCTCCCACTTTGGTGGAACTCATCCCTTTCATCGACTACTCGACCTTTGCTTCTTATACTTGGCCTTTTAGAAATTTTAGCCACCGTCTGACACTTCCCACATGTCTTTCCTTGTCCCTTGCTGCTCAGTTGTTGCCTTAAATAAATCCATCTTTGTAGCACTTGAACCCATGAATCGCTACTAACCTTAAACCCTTCCAAAGATCACCTTTCTCGGGCCGTCAACATTAGGAACACCGATTGCACCGTCGATCCCCGCGATATCGAATAGTCGTTTCTTCAATATTGGCCCGCAATATCCTGCTCCAGAGGTGAATTGTAGAAGATCATAACTCCGGCGAACTTAGTACCTTCAATAAGGACAACAACACATCATCATCGAAGAAAACTCCACCACGCCCGCAATTACCAAGTCTTGTTACCCCATCAACCCAACCTGAACATTCTCAGCCCAACTGTCTTTCCCCTTCCGAGAATAAAATACTGAATCCCTATATCATGCAGTGAGTAAACCTCTCTTTAAGTCATTTAGTGCCTCGACACGTTGTCACACCTCTTTTTTACGGCGTTTACACCCCTGCGAAGGGTATAAATAAAAAGAGTTTTTCCACTTAAAGGATGGTCGGAACGGGATTAGTTATTTAAAGTTTCAGAGTCGCCACTTGAGAATATAATGGTTTCTCAAGTCACCAAATTAATCCCGAACCGAGGAAAGTTTGACTCTGTTACAGTCTGCGAACTAGAAATCCTAGGCAAGGAATTCTATTAACCCGGGAGAAGGTGTTAGGCATTCCCGAGTTCCGTGATTCTAGCACGGTCGCTCAACTGTTGTATTTTTGCTTTTTATCTAATTTTATTACATTCTAATTTATGTGCTTTTATTTATAAACTTCTTTTATTATTATTTATTTAAAAAGACTTGCGACATCGTGAAAGTATATTTCCGACCCCGTTGCCATCAAGGCACCCGTTTTCGTTAACGCACTTCGACTTTGTCGAGATTTGGATTTTGGTTGCAATCAATGCACACCAGAATTTAAGGAAGTAACTTTGATTAAAATCGTGCCTAACGGTTCTATCGTGGTGATATTTGGGAGAGGCCTTTGAAATTTGCTAAAATAGCCACTCCACATTCTAACTATTTTTAATAGTCAATTATTGAGGGCCCCGCAATTATTTTTG
>MU721700.1:10082-38043 GCA_026770625.1 Nicotiana glauca | reverse complement strand
GACTTCGTTACGGGACTTCCGGTGACCCAGAAGAAGTTTGATGCTATTTGGGTCATTGTTGATAGGCTGACCAAGTTAGCACACTTCATTCTTGTTGCCACCACCTATTCATCAGAGAGATTAGATGTGATTCACATCCGAGAGATTGTTCGCCTTCATGGAGTGCCGACATCCATCATTTCGGACCGAGGTACGCAGTTTACCTCGCGCTTTTGGAGAGTAGTTCAGCAGGAGTTAGGCACCCAGGTTCAGTTGAGTACAGCATTCCATCCTCAGACAGACGGTCAGTCCGAGAGGACTATTCATATATTGGAGGATATGCTCCGAGCCAGTGTTATTGATTTTTGGAGGCCCTTGGGACCAGTTTCTACCTTTAGCAAAGTTCGCCTACCACAACAGCTACCAGTCCAGCGTTCAGATGGCTCCTTATGAGGCGTTGTATGGTAGGCGATGTCGGTCTCTAGTCGGATGGTTTAAGCCGGGAGAGGCCCGGTTATTGGGTACAGATTTAGTCCAGGAGGCCTTGGATAAGGTCAAGATCATTCAGGACAGGCTTCGTTCGGCTCAGTCGTGGCAAAAGAGTTATGCGGATCGCAAGGTTCGAGATGTAGCTTTCATGTTTGGCGAGCGAGTATTGCTCCGTGTATCGCCTATGAAAGGTGTAATGAGATTTGGGAAGAAGGGCAAGCATAGCCCTAGGTTCATTGGCCCATTTGAGATTCTTGATCGTGTGTGGGAGGTGGCTTATAGACTCGCCTTGCCACCTAGCTTGTCAGTCGTGCATCTAGTGTTTCATGTGTCTATGCTTCGGAGGTATCACGGCGATCCTACCCACGTGTTAGATTTCAGCACTGTCCAGTTGGACAAGGATCTGTCCTACGAGGAGGAGCCGGTTGCTATTCTAGACTGGCAGGTTCGACAGTTGAGGTCGAAGAGTTTTCCTTCAGTGTGTGTTCAGTGGAGAGGTCAGCCTCCTGAGGCATCGACCTGGGAGTCCAAGTCTGATATGCGGAGCTGATACCCTCATCTATTTCCTGACTCAGTTACTTCTTTCTTTTATCCGTTCGAGGAGAACGATTGTTTTAGAGGTGGAGAATGTGACGACCCAAAGGGTCATCACCATATTTCTCCCTTTTTCCGTGCATTCGAGGCTTTGGAAACCTCGCTTTTAGTTGTCTCGATTTGCATGCACAGTCCAACTGCGAAGCCGGAAAATTTTTATGTTAAAGTATGTGAATTATGTGAAAAATTTGAAGACTTTTGATATTAATATTGATATAGTTGACTTTGGTCAACATTTTGGGTAAACGGACCAGGACCGGTGATGTGACGGTCCCGGGAGGTCTGTAGAAAAATATGGGACTCGGGCATGTGCCCGAACTCGAAATTCGAGGTCCAGAACCGGAGTAAAAGAATTTTTCTGTTAAATTATTTTTTGAAATTATTAAGAAAAAATAGAAATGAAAATGAGTTAGAAAATATAGGTATCGGGCTCGTATTTTGGTTCCGACGCCTGGTACATGTATTAAATACGCGTTAAGCGCTTTCTGTGAAATTTGGTCGAAATCGGACGTCGTTTGACGTGTTTCGGACATAAATAGCTAAAGTTGGAAGTTTATGAACTTTGAAATGAAAATCATGAGTTTTGAGGTTTGATTCTTTGATTTTGATGTTATTTTAGCGATTTGATCGCTCGAGTAATTTCGTAGGATGTTATTGAGTTAGTGTGTGTGTTTGGTTGGGAGCCCCGAGGGCTCGGGAGTGATTTGGAGGTGGTTCGGGGTGGTTTTGCACTTAGAAAAATCTGGTATTTTGTTGTTTGCTGGTATCTGGTACATTGCTCTATGTGATCGCATAGAGTAAATTTCAACTTGCCCCGTTTGTTCTATGCGATCTCAATAATCCCAATGTGATCGCGTAGCTTTGTCCAGTCCTTCAATGCGACCGCAACCCTTACCCCCGCGATCGCATAGCTTTATTCTGAGCAGCCCCATTTTTTTCCTCTATGCGATCGCAGTGACCAGTCTTCTCTTATTCTATGCGATCGCATCCCTTGCTCCGCGATCGCATAGAGCAATTTCGTCCAGTGATTTTTGATAAAAACAGAACCTTCATTACGGGGGTTTTCTCACTTTTTCACACGGGCTCTTCTCTTTCACACTCTATAGACGATTTTCAAGCTCCTCTTCCTCCATATCTCTTTGGGTAAGTATTCTTAACTTCATTATCTCCTAATCCTTTCATCTAAACACTAATTTCCTAGCCCTAAATCATGAATTCAAGGTAGAAAATAGGGGTTTTGGGTAGAACTAGGGTTTCGGGAATTTTGAGTGATTCAACCTCAATTTGGGGTCGAATCTTGAAACAAATTACATCCTCCATATCTCTTTGGGTAAGTATTCTTAACTTCATTATCTCCTAATCCTTTCATCTAAACACTAATTTCCTAGCCCTAAATCATGAATTCAAGGTAGAAAATGGGGGTTTTGGGTAGAACTAGGTCTTTGGGAATTTTGAGTGATTCAACCTCAATTTGGGGTCGAATCTTGAAACAAATTACATATTTGAACTCGTGGGGGTTATGGGTGATTGGATTTTGGTCCGAGCCTCGAGTTTGGACCATGTGGGCCCGGTGTCGCATTTTGGTATTTTTGGAAGAATGATAGGAAATTCATTTCTAGGCTATAGGATTGTGTTGTTGAGCCTCAATTGATATTATTGAATTAATTATGCCTAGATATCATTGTTTCGGAGTTGGATTCTAGAGGAAAGGCGGTGTTAGAGACTTGATTGCTATTTTCAGACCGAGGTAAATGTTTGATCTAACTTTGGCTTGAGGGAATAGGATTAGGGTATCATAAATTGCTATTTGCTAGATGATCGAGTGCGGTGTATAGGTATGGTGACGAGTATCTATACACCGGAGTCTAACATGACCGTGGGTCTTTGTTTGTACTTGTTTTTGGTATATTCTGGAACCCTTCCAAGCTATTAATGATTTCTACATAATGTGAAGAGTTTGAGGATAAATTATGAAATGTTAATACTTTGGAGCGTTGGCTCGAACGATAAAAATACTATTGAGTAGGAGATGAAAGTATTGGAACGAGTTGTGATTAATCCCTTGCCAGGATGGTTTGAGTATATTGAATATCTCCCTTGACGGGACGTGAATGTTGTTGCTATTGTTCCCTTGCCGGGATTTAGTTGTTTACTTGTGTTTCCCTTGCCGGGACATTTCTTATTATTGTTTATTTCTCTCGCCCATTTGGTTGTGATTGCTGTTTGGGTGATGAAGAGTGATAATGCACGAAGGGTCATTCCGTGCTATGTTTTGACTATTTATGCACGAAGGGTCATTCCGTGCTATTTTCTGACTATTTATGCACGAAGGGACATTCCGTGCTCTGATTTGACTACATTTGCCCGAAGGGTCATTCCGTGCCATGAAATGAGTGCTATGTGAGGGAAAGCACGAAGGTTGATGCCATGCATTTTATTCGATTGCTTTGGGTGAGGACGAGAGTAAAAGCACGATGGTTGATGCCGTGCAACTGTTGAAATTCTTATTCTTTGATAGTTATTATTGTGCCTTGTTTCTTAATTACGTTGATGTCTTTTATATTCGGATTGTACTCCCTATAGCATGTTTCCCTCCCTCTTTACTATTTAGTTTCGGTATTTTCTTTTCCTTTTATTGCATAAATATATGTTAAACTGCACAGGTTGAATTGCTAGTCCTGTCTAGCCTCGTCACTACTTCGCCGGGGTTAGGCCAGGCACTTACCAGCACATGGGGTCGGTTGTGCTGATGCTACACTCTGTGCATTTTTTTTGCACAGATCCAGGAGCAGCTTTTGGACAGCAGCAGTAGGATTTTACCTAGGAGCTGTCTTCAGTCCAGGGACTTACGAGGTAGCCTAGCTGGCGTCTGCAGGCCGAAGTCCCTTCATTTATTTCAGTTTGTTTCCATTGTACCGAGACAGACATATGTATTTTCTTTTCATTCAGACTTGTTTGCAGTACTCTTTAGTAGTCCGTGAGCTAGTGACAACAGATTTTGGGTAGAGACATATTTTAAACTTCCGCACTCATTTAATTATTTTTAGTATATTTATATTGTTGAGGTTGATTAGAGAATGTTTGAATTTTGGCTGGCCTAGCTCCGTTAGTAGGCACCATCACGACTTCCGATGGTGGGAAATCTGGGTCGTGACAAGGAATAACTTCAATCAATATTACGAACAATCTATTCAATCTATAATTATGAACAAGTCCTCATTGCCTGAACCAAATTGCAGATACTTTGCATTCTTAAACACAATTCAACTCCTAACAATTGGACCATTATTTCTGGATCCAAGTAATTAGAAAGAGAACAAAAACAAGCAAACATAAACTTCCTTAAGCTCGAATCCTTACCATTATTAATCAAGTTTCAGATCCAACTTTAAACCAATCACGCCTAATTTCAAATCCTCTACTAACACTACTTTAAGCTAATGATTTAGCCAGAATCAGATATATAAGAAATCCAACACTACTCAACAGAATCTAACCATCAAAATAAGAAGGAAAACTATTATACGAAACTAATATGATTTCACTCTCAATTACAAACCATGTTCGACAAACACATTAACTAAAACTTCAAGATCTACATAGTGATGGTAGAACTGAAAGGAGAAGAGGTGAAATCTGCCCAAACAACATCCCATTTATCTCATTTTCAGCTCATGATTCAAATTACACATTAAGTGAAACCCATAAGGATCAAAATATACCTGGGTAAAGAGGAAACAAAGAAGAAGTGAGATTTAGTAGGCTTAGCAGTTGGCAGCGAGTAACACAGCTCGCAAATTCAAGAAAAAATCAGCAAAAGAACCAACTCAAACCAAGTGGTGCAAAACAAACCCCAGAACCCAACTTCGTAGCAATTTTTAAACCTCAAATCAATTCATATCAATCTCAAATGAACTAGAAGGTATTTCAGAACGGGAAAATTTCAGAAATCAATAAAGAAATCAATGAAACAGTAGAAATTTGGTCCTTTGTGTATATTTGGAATTATAGCACTCCCCGTCTTCCCTTAAAAGGTAAGAATAGATGCCTTTATAGGCAAGGCAAGTAGGGCAGCACTTAGGTTTTGATTTTTGCAATTCAGCCCTTTTTCAATTCTTGTTTTATCTTAGGAACTCCTCAAATTTTTACTTGCTGGCCAAGCTAAAACCAAATTAAAACCAGCCCCTGCTAGAAGCTTCTAAATCAGTTGTCAAAAGATTCCCTCAACCAATTTACCTAAACTACCCTTTAAACCCCTATCAATTACCCTTGATACTAGCCTGGGCAAACGGGTATGGGTTATTTATCCAAATGGACTCACTGTCTTAATAGACACGGCCTCAAATCCAACTAGGTGGGCTTTCATTGCAACTGGTTCAGAAATGACTCCCCACAACCAAAATCAGATTAACCATGACAAAACGGAAAAGAAGACTTGACCGGTTTCAAACCAAAATCCAACCAAGTTGCTAATTTTAAAAGAAAAACTAACTGCTGAGCTGGAAACTAACTAAAGTATCGATTCAAAATAACTAATTAGGTTATCTATAGGACTAGAAAATCAGAAACTAGCCAAAATTAGAGAACAAAATTTAACATTGTGGAAAGCAAAACTAAAAAGCCAAAATACAAAACTAATGATAAAGGGAAAACCTAGGTTCAGAAGTTAAAACCAATCAACCAATTCATCAGAAGAAACTAAATTAAATAAAAATTGAAGAAAAGGGGAAGAAGCAGATGGTAAAAGGATCAGACAGAAAAGATGAGGGGACTTATTAATCGAACTTGAACCAACCCTGGATGAAAGACCTAACCAACTTATGTCGATCCTTTGTTCTTTGTTAAGAACAACTGAATCGACATCAGTTTGGTCGAGTCTAGACCTCAAAGTTGATAGAATAGCATCCTCTGGTCTTACATGCTATCAGACTCGAAGACAAGCGACTTCGAACTTCTAAAGGCCAAATTCGGATTCAAGATTCGAAGGGAAATTGATTCTAGGGAAGAGGGTTAGGTATTTGGGATGGAGGGGTGGAGAAGGACCTGTGGTATCGTTTTTGTGTGTCACGACCCAAATGTCACGACCCGGATTTTTCACCCTCGAGAGTGGTAATGGCGCCTACTCGTAGAAGCTAGGCAAGCCACATTTAATTACTTTTCATTTAAACATATTTTCCTTTTTGATAATTAACAACATAAAAAAATAAAAGCAACGGAATTAATATTATAAGCGGAAGTCTTAATTATAACAACTGAATCAAAATGCGGAATAGTCAATATAAGCCTCTACCCAAGACTGGTGTCACAATACTCACAAACTACTAACAAATACTAAATACAAATGTCTGAAAGAACACATAAGTTGTTTGTCTCGAATACAAGGAGGCAACAAACTAAAAGAGAGAATAAGGGAGACCCCGGGCCTGCGGAAGCCTGCAAGGCTACCTCGGATCTCGCCGGACTGAAGGCCTGCTCCCGTACTAATGCTGATGCTGCTGCTCGAAACCTGGACTTGTGCAAATAGCACAGGGTGTAGCATCAGCACACTTGACCCCATGTGCTGGTAAGTGTCTGACCTAACCCTGACAAGATAGTAACGAGTCTAGGACCAGACTTCAAACAATCCTGTGCAGATAATATATACAAGTACAACGGAAAAGTAGCAAGAACGTAACAATTTATGCTGGGGAGGGGAGCATGCTTCAGGGTTACATATAGAAACAAAATATCAGGAATAATGGTACGTACATCTACAGCTTAACTTCTAGCAATAATAATCAGACAAGGAAACTTTCATATTCAACTCATCTAGTTGCAGACATGCAACCCGATCCCATTTCTCAATATCTCGTGGTAGGCGTACCACCCGCTCCCATTCCAATATATCATGTGTGGTAGGCATACCACTCGCTCCCATTTCAATATATCATGTGTGGTAGGCATACCACTCGCTCCCATTTCAATATATCATGTGTGGTAGGCATACCACTCGCTCCCATTTCAATATATCATGTGGTAGGCGTACCACTCGCTCCCATTTATATATCATGTGGTAGGTGTATCACCCGCTCCCAATACTTTCAACACAGTACACAATACAATCCCGGCAAGGTAAAAATCACAACAAGTCAAACGTCCCGACAAGGGAGAGTCAGCTATAACCAATCCTATTCAACTTCTTCTTGGCACAACTAATATCAATACTCAGTCGCAACTTTCATAGGATCAAACAAGAGTACACAATTAGCAAAATTAAGACTCACGGTCATGCTCGACACCGACGCATGGATACTCGTCACCATGCCCATACGTCGTACCCAACACAAAACAAATAGCAATTATGACTCAACTCCTAATCCCTCAAGCTAGGGTTAAACCAAACACTTACCTCAACTTCCACGGCCAAATCAATCCACAACAACCGCTTCCCCTTTCGAATTCGGCTCCAACTCAATCAAATCTATACAATAAGGACTTCATAATATCAATATAGGCTAAACAAATCAAATCCAATGCCTAAATATAGATTTCCAAGCTTTCTTTCCAAAAATTCCAAAATCGCCCCCGGGCCTGCTTGGCCAAAACACGAGGTTCGGACCAGAATTAAATCCCCATTCATCTACGAGCCCGAATATATAATTTGTTTTCGGATCCGACCCTAAAATGAGGTCTAAATCAAGAAAAGGTAAAAAGCCCTAACTCTACCCATTTCCCTCAATTTCTACCCTAGATTACATGTTTTAGGTCTAGGAATTCAAGAGATTTTGATGAAAAATGAAGAAAACGAGTTGAAATTTACTTACCCAAGAAGTTTTGGTGAAGAAAGGCTCTAAAAGTCGCCTAGAAGCTTTGGAGAAGAAGGGGTTCGAGTTTTCAATGAAAATTTCCCGTAGCTACTGTTTCTGAAATTAAAATTTAACTGGGCAAAATTTCCCTTCGCATTCGCGACAAGAGGGTCGCGTTCGTGAAGGGTATCTCTGGAAAGGCCATCGCGTTCGCGAGCTAAGGGGGTGGGAACGTGAAGAGTAAAAGTTGGGGATTCAGAATTTTGTTCTATGCGAACGCGTGGGAGTTTACGCGAACGCGGTGAAGGAATTTGTAAGGCTACGCGTTCGCGAGTGGCTGTATGCGAACGCGAAGAGGAAAATTTGGCCAAGTCCCCCTGGGTCAAATAACCCTATGCGTTCACGATGGGGTAATGCGAACGCGATGAAGGACAAACTCAAGGCATCGCGAACGCGGACGAGGCATCGCGAACGCGAAGAAGGAATTGTCTGCAACAGCTGAAACCCATTTTCTGCAACTTTTCCTAAGTTTGGAATCAATCCAAAACACCTTTGAAGCACTCCCGAGCACTCGGGGCTCCTAACCAAACACATACACTAACTCAACAACATCCTACAAACTTAACTGTGCGATCAAATCGCCAAAATAACATAAAAACAATGAATCAAACCACAAAATAAATAGTTTTTCTTCAAACTTCATAAACTTTCAAATTTAGGACTTGTAGTTCGAAATACGTCAAACGACATCCAATTTCAACCAAACTTCACAAAAATATCTTAAATCACATACAATACCTGTACCGGGCGCCGGAACCAAAAACGGGCCCGATACCAACACGTTCTAATCGATTTTCATTTCAATTTTCCTTAATAATTTCAGAAAAACAATTTCTTTTAAAAATTTATTTCTCGAGCTCGGGACCTCGGATTTCGATTCAGGGCATACGCCCGAGTCCCATATTTTTCCACGAACCTTTTGGGATCATCAAATCATGGGTCTGGGTCCATTTACCCAAGATGTTGACCAAAGTCAAACTTATTCATTTTAATATCAAATTTAAGCATTTTTCATTAAATTTCATATTTGAGCTTTCCGGCTACGCGATCGGACTGCACACGCAAATCGAGGCGACTAAAAATGAGGTTTTTAAGGCCTCGGAAGCACGAAATGAGAAAGAAAATAGGTGATGACCCTTTCGGTCGTCACACCAAACCCCGCACCGGTCGTGATGGCGCCTCTCGTGAAGACGAGGCCAGCCAACTAACCCAACTTATCTTTTTAGAATAGTTAACTTTAATAAGAACCTTTAATATATTTTGAAATAACCACAGTCTATTAAAATATCTCTTTAATAAGTGCAGAATAAAACCTAAACACAGCCCAAACCGGGGTGTCACAAGTCACGAGCATCTATCAGAATGTAATTCCACCACAAGGTCTAAAATATACTAAGCCGAATTAATGAACCAAAAGCGAGAAAAAAAAGGGTGCTGCGAACGCAGGCAGTCACCTCGATACGCCTATAGCTCTGCCTCTAATCAGCCAAAACTCACTACCAGGTGAACAAAATACCTGCATCTGCGCGTGAGGTGCAGGGAGTAAAGTGAGTACTCGAACTCAGTAAATAATAAGGGTAAATAACAACTGAGCAGTGACAAATCACGTAAAGCAAACCATCATGCTATATAGGGGCAGTGAAAAACCATTTGAGAGAAAGCGGTGAAACTTTAAAACCTTTAGAAATATCTTATCTCAGTTTAAAACCTCTTTTGAAAATGACTTTTTCAACAGTTAAGCAAATGAATGCAAAACAAATAGTGCAGATAAGCATAGAAGTCCGCCTCTCGGGCGCCACACTCGGTTAACATATAATGCCAGGCAATCTGGTAGATATCACATGAAGTAGCACAAACAATAGGCAATGGCATACAAATGAAATAAAGTAAACACACAAAACAGTACTAGTACCGCTGTGGCGTGCAGCCCGATCCATTTATCATCGACGACGCTCACTGGGGGTGTTCAAACTATGGGAGGGGCCCCTTATGGCCCAAGCGCAATATCAAGCCATCTCGTGGCATCAAGTCTAGGCCCTCGGCCTCATATCAGTATCAGTATAACACTGTTGCGGCGTACAGCCCGATCCATAAGTATCCTAACCATACAGGCCTTTGGCCTTACTCAGTCAACAGAAATCACATAAACCACTCGGGCAACAATAAAGTATGATGCTCAGCTCAAAATATCTTTAGAAATATCATTTCGAGTGATTAAGACATAATAAACTTGGCTGAGTTCTAAAACAGTGGGAAATACATGACTGAGTTTAATTATATAATTAAAAAAGTGAGGAATTATCAACAACAATCCTCGAAGGATTCAAATAGCTGGCACGAAGCCCAAATATGGCAATCAGCCCAAATTATGATGATAACAAGTAATTTTAGTCAAATACGCAGTAAATTCATCAATCGGGACAGACCAAGTCACAATCCCCAAGGGTGCTCTACCCCACGCTCGCTATCCGGCATGCAAGTCACCTCAATATAGCACTACGATGTGCAAATTCGGGGTTTCAACCCCTCAGGATGTCATTTACAATCATTACTCACCTCGCACTGGCAAAATCTCTAGCTTGCGACGCCTTCGCCCTTCAAATAGGCCTCCACGCGCGTCGAATCTATCCAAAATCAGAGCGAATACATCACAATATGCCAATGGGACAATACCCAATAAAAAACAATCGAAAAATAGCAAAAATCTCGAAATTAGCAAAACCCAAGCCTCGGGTCCACTTCTCGAACCTCAAAAATTTTCACATCAATAGGTTCCTTATGTCCTCATGAGTTCATACATACCAAAAGTTCTCAAATACGACCTCAAATGGTCCCTCAAATCCCCAAATCAAATTTCAAAATCTCAAGCCCTAGTTCATCAATTTTAGGCTTAATTTCCATGAATTTCTAGGTGGATTTCACAATAAAAACGAGTTTTAATTTCAAAAATCTTACCTCCAATCGATTGCTCTTGAATCCCTCTTTAATATCCACTAAGAAGCACTCAAAATGATCAACCATGGGGGGAAAATGGCTAAAAATCACGGATGAAATGTTTATAAACTTTCTGCCGAGACCTGAAAATCATTCAGCGCGATCGCGACTACTACCTCGCGAACGCGAAGCACCACATTTAATTTTCCAAAATTAGCCCTATGCGAACGTGATATTAACCCCCGAACGCGATGCTCAGCCTTCCCCTCATACGCGAATGCGACCATGTTCATGCGAACGCGAAGGCCAATCATCACTGGCCCTCTATTCCTTATACGCGAACGTGATTGGGGTGGTGCGAATGCGAAGCACAATCCTCCGACCTTCTGCTAACACGGAGCCTCGAACGCAAACGCATAGAGAAAATCACCTACCTCCCAACTCCTTCTTCGCGAACGTGTGACCCTTTATGCAAACGCGAAGAGTAAATTCCCTGCAACACCTGAAATGAGAAATCTGCAACTTTTTAACTTAGGAAATGGTCCGATTGACCACCCGAAACTCACCCGAGGCCCCCAGGACCTCAACCAAAAGTTCCAACACATCCTATAACATCATTAAAACTTGTTCCAATCGTTAAAACACCTCACACAACATCAAAACCATCAAATTACATCCGATTCAAGCCTAAGTTCTTCTAAAACTTCTGAAACACGCATTTGACCAAAAACCCGACCAAAATCCCTCCGAATGACCTAAAATTTTGTGTACACGTCCCAAATCACTTAACGAAGCTACAGAAACTCTCGAAATTCCATTATGACCCTCGAATTCAAATCTCACCTATCAACCGGAATTCGCCAAAATACTAACTTCGCCAATTCAAGCCTAATTCTACACCGGACTTCCGAAATCACTTCTGATCGCACCCCTAAGTCACAAATCATCCCTCGAAGCTAACTGAATCATTGGAATCCATAACCGGGCCCTCTGACACATAAGTCAACATCCGATTGACTTTTTCCAAAATAAGCTTTTATTAAAGAGACTAAGTGTCTCTTCTCCTTCTAAAATCAATCCAAACCAACTCGTTCACACAAGACAATGATAATGAAGCATAAAGAAGCAGAAAATTGGGGAAACGGAGCAGTAACTCATGAGACGATGGGTCGGGTTGTCACATCCTCCCTAACTTAAACAAATGCTCGTCCTCGAGCGTACCTAGAGTTGTTCTAAAAGCCAACCAATCGCTGAGTAAGCTTACCATGCATATACCCGGGGGTGATCCCACGTCACCCTATCTCATATAGGTCCGATAACATATTTTTAACCACAATTACACAATCCAGTCCAGCCTATAAATCATAGAACCACATTTCACCTTCCGAAATCATACACAAGATTAGGACCTCACATCTCTATTCAGAATAAACCCGAACCAGCTGTAATAACTCATACTTGCAACCTCAGGGGAAATTATATGATATACCACATAACTCAAGCACATGCAGCGATAACTTCCATTCACAGCAGCTGCCCACAACAACCAATTACCGATAGAAAACCCCTTAGTAGCTAAAGTCTCACACTAACACTTTCATGTACTGCCAACGATAAATGAAACACGCAATAAACCATCACCATTTCTCAGATCAACCATTCATGAAATCACTTCTCCATTGGCAAATACTACATCAAATTTCTGAGTCGAAGCTCGATATTTTCCTTCCAATATACTGAAATTGAATCTGCTCGTACTTATTAAAGATCCCAACGATCTCATCTAATCAACACACTACTCTGGTGATATTACACATTAATACAGGACTAAGCCACAACTCGCACAATACGCGCACCAATAAGAAACAGTCTGAACATACTCAATTCATGAAAATGACTCAAATGAAAGAGATGTACTTCAAGCTCTCCAGTACCACCACAATACAAGACGGAGAACCTGTCTCCCATCATAGAGACAAAACACACGAATCTAACTCGCAATATCATACATCCGCATAACTTCGCCCCAATGCGTGACCTCATCCAGTACGAACCGCTTAGGCAATAAGCCACCCCGTACATAATCATAAGTCTCATATGATGCCACAAAGTGCCGATAGGCTACCAATTAAAATACGGCACAAAAAGGAAGACGAACTCTGGAAGGAACAGCCTAACTCACGCACTAATACGTGCTCTCATTAGAAAAATAGGAAGCATGGCACACAAAAATAGCATATAGAAAACTATGCTCAATATCACACTGTTGCGGCGCGCAACCCGATCCAAATAACACACTCATGGTGGCGTGCCACCCGACCCACACATAACACTCACCTAAAGAGGTGTACATCGAGCTAAATTACTCATTAATATAAAATACCGAATTTCGATCACAAGCACTCTAAGTGCATAATACCATCCCTGAGGGGACATATAGCCCTATAAGCTACCAAAACTCAAGCTCAACTGAGGTGCGATATACAATCTGAATCTCGAGAGCCATTTGCTCATAAATATCATTTCTACGCGGATCCTCAACACATAAGCTTTTTCTCAAACCGTCTCACAACTCACACGGCGCAGTGTATCACTGCATAAAATATCTGACAATGAAATAACACCATGACTCCTCCTCTATAAGGAGCGCATCACTGAAATGAACCCGTTTGGCCTGACTAGAGCCCATAATCATATTTGAATCCATCCACCGACCTCAAGCCGATTCTGATCGCACTGAACTAGGTTAATTACCTTTCAAAGGTCCCTAAAAACTCATCTTCCACTCGTAACACATAAGAACATCCATCATAGTCGGAGAATATCATCCTTAGTCCACAACTCAATAGACTGAGTGCCCTCCAGGCATATTTTCTCAATTCAATGATATTATCACAACCTTCATACTTGGTTCAAGTCTTCAATCAATCAAGTGACTAACTGCCATACTTACACAATCTTCCTGTGGGGCACCCTCCCGCAACCTACCATTATGAATAACTGGGTCGTACCTCCAAACCACCGACCGCACTAATGCTGAAAAGTGATCGAGAATCATTAACCAGGGTGCAAAGCCTTTTCACAAAACACTGTTCTCAGTGACGCTGAAGACAATACTGATTTACCTTAAACGTCGATATTTCTTCCCTGCTCATCCGAGCTCGTGACATCCTTGTCCATACCGAGTTATTACCTTAATCTTCACTTCAAATTCCATACCACTCATTGCACCCAACATGCCAACATACGATAGAACACGCTCTTCATCACACCTTCGGAACCATTATTAGATTAACATTTCATCATATAAAACTTTCCACTTAACTCACTTCAGGAGAACCATAGAAACACACAGGTGAATTCTCATAACCGTATAATATGCAAATATCTAAGTTGTGGTCCAACCCACCATGACCCTTTCGGGATCCGCCTACACGTAATAGGCCAATAATAATGGAATACTCTTGAATAACGTCAATTACGACTGACGACAGGATTCATCTATACCGCCACAAATCACACGCGTAACTTGATCATGCTGAAGGAATTGATCTCTACCACCAATATGCCAACAGATATACGGCTAACCAATCCATCTTCTTTCGACTTACCCTGATTGCCCTAGGAATAATAGTAATTGCATTCAACATATAACACCATCCATCCGCACTCATCCCGAGTGACTTTGAATCACGAGACCATGCTGTCTCACATCCCACGAACCATTTCGTACCTTCCAACTGCTACATCACAAGTCAAAACATCATAGAACATTCTACGAATTCCGAACCATTACATGCACCTTCCTGATAGTGCTACATAGAAGCCCATAATTGATATAGAAAAATTACACATCTTGACCTCTCCCAATGGAGATTCAGTTCTAATCACATATACAAATTCAAGATACCCAATTGTCACATGTAGAATCTCGAACACATTAGTACCATTCTCAAGAGTCATTTACTCTGTTTAACTGCATTTAGCCTGATCCAATGAACAGAACCACCCGTGCCTCGTTAGCACTCTGACACCGTAAGATATGACCTCATCACAATACAAGCAAGCATCTTCCTACTCTATGCACTGAGCACTTTTTACTAACAGCAACTTAAGACATCCTACAATTCTCACACACATACGAGGCACCGCATAAACTTTGAAAATAAAAATAAATTCCTTCACAGCCATCCTCGACCCCAATCTCCGTAAGCCATACTGACTCACAAACGCGCCTCAAACTAGAACCAACTTAGCACTTAGCCATGCAATAAACTTAATCAATAGCAAACTCCCCAACTTGGCTCGAAGCCATAGATCAAAACACACTCAATAAATCATACGCATGCACTCTATTGTTGTCATAATATGATAGTGAGATTAACTCAAATCCTTTATAAGCTTGTGAGAACATAGATCAGTTAGAATTTAACTCTTCTGCAATTCTCACCTTCACCTTCGCAACAAATACACCCACTCTCTAAGCGGCCAATTTAGGTTTCAACACGTGTATTTCACTTCTGATTGACATCTTCTAATAGACAACATAGGGATCACACCACTTCAGAACACTCCGCAGGAGATAACACACCTGTTTCACCTCAATATAACATTTCTGTATACCTTCCACCGTCATACACATTACATAGTCACTTAGTCTTCCTGAGTCTGAACTCATACCGCAACATGCAACTTACTTCACTCCCAACTAGGAGTCTTGAAAAGATTCTTCACACGCCCATAACTCGAGGCTACACATCCAATCACAATGGAGATTATACACTTAATAGTTCATCTATCATCCAGCATACCTTCCTCGTCACTTCCAAGTCATATAGATACCTCTCGCAGTACTAACATACTCATCACATAGCTACCCAACTGTCACTCCCGCTAATAGGGACAATACCGAACGTATAAGTTCAAAAACACAACCCACGTAATCAGCACCTTGGTGCTCAAGCCATAGGCAAAAATCCGGCCTCAAGTCCACCAGACTGGCCCAACATCAACTCATAGAGATCACATCTCAACCCTCGATCAGGGAATCACAAGCCATTAAGGCACATCTGATACTGAGCGTTCGTTCGCGCATACGAATACGTGGAAGGAATTTCAAGAGTTACTTTTCAAGCTGAATCAAAGGACGTATGATAAGAATTCAAGAATATGAAGTTTTTCTAAAGGTCCCGCAGCCTCTCGAGGATAAATACGGACTCCTTTGCACTGATCCATGAGGCTCTACTAAACCTGCTCATGGCGCGTGAGACCTAGCAACCTAGGCTCTGATACCAACTTGTCACGACCCAAACCCCACACCGGTCATGATGGCGCCTCTCGTGAAGACGAGGCCAGCCAACTAACCCAACTTATCTTTTTAGAATTGTTAACTTTAATAGGCATCTTTAATATATTTTTAAATAACCACAGTCTATCAAAATATCTCTTTAATAAGTGCAGAATAAAACCCAAACCCAGCCCAAACTGAGGTGTTGCAAGTCACGAGCATCTATCAGAATGTAAATCCACTACAAGGTCTAAAATATACAAAGCCGAATTAATGAACCAAAAGAGAGGGAAAAAAGGGTGTTGTGAACGCCGACAGTCAACTCGCTACTCTTATAGCTCTGCCTCTAATCAGCCAAAACCCACTACCGGGTGAACAAAATACCTGCATCTGCACGCGAGGTGCAGAGAGTAAAGTGAGTACTCCAACTTAGTGAGTAATAAGGGTAAATAACAACTGAGCAGTAAGAAATCACGTAAAGCAAACCATCATGCTATATAGGGGCAGTGAAAACCCCTTTGAGAGAAAGCGCTGAAACTGTAAAACCTTTAGAAATATCTTATCTCAATTTAAAACCTCTTTTGAAAATGGCTTTTTCAACAGTTATGCAAATTAATGCCAAACAAATAGTACAGATAAGCACAAAAGTCCGCCTCTCGGGCACCACACTTGGTTAACAGATAATGCCAGGCAATCCGGTAAATATCACATGAAGTAGCACAAACAATAGGTAATGGCAGACAAATGAAATAAAGTAAACACACAAAACAATACTAGTATGGCTACAGCGTGCAGCCCGCTCCACATATCGCTGCGGCGTGCAGCCTGATCCATTTATCGTTGATGGCGCTCACTAGGGGTGTGCAGACTCCGGGAGAGGTCCCTTATGGCCCAAGCGCAATATCAAGCCATCTCGTAGCATCAAGTCTAGGCCCTCGGCCTCATATCAGTATCAGTATAACACTAATGCGGCGTGCAGCCCTATCCATAAGTATCCTCACCATACATGCCCTCGGCCTTACTTAGTCAACAGAAATCACAGAAGCCACTCGGGCAACAATAAAGCATGATGCTCAGCTTAAAATATTTTTAGAAATATCTTTTCGAGTGTTTAAGACATAATAAACTTGGCTGAGTTCTAAAACAGTGGGAAATACATGACTGAGTTCAATTATATAATTAAAAAAGTGAGGAATTATCAACAACAATCCCTGAAGGGTTCAAATAGCTGGCACGAAGCCCAAATATGGCAATCAGCCCAAATTATGAAGATAACAAGTAATTTCAGTAAAATACGCAGTAAATTCATCAATCGGGACAGACCAAGTCACAATACCCAATGGTGCTCTATCCCACGCTCGCTATCCGGCATGCAAGTCACCTCAATATAGCATTACGATGTGCAAATCTGGGGTTTCAAACCATCAGGATGTCATTTACAATCATTACTCACCTCGAATCGGCGAAATCTCTAACTCGCGATGCCTTCACCCCTCAAATCGGCCTCCACGCGCGTCGAATCTATCCAAAATTAGTGCGAATACATCACAATATTCCAATGGAACAATACCCAATCGAAAACAATCGAAAAATAGCAAAAATCTCGAAATTAACAAAACCCGAGACCTGGACCCACTTCTCGAATCTCAAAAATTTTCACATCAATAGATTCCTTATGTCCTCACGAGTTCATACATACCAAAAGTTCTCAAATCCGACCTCAAATGGTCCCTCAAATCCCCAAATCAAATTTCAAAATCTCAAGCCCTAGTTCATCAATTTTAGGCTTAATTTCCATGAATTTCTAGGTAGATTTCACAATAAAAACGAGTTTTGAGTTCAAAAATCTTACCTCCAATCGATTCCCCTTNGGGGGGGGGGGGGGGGGAATGGCTAAAAATCGCGAATGAAATGTTTATAAACTTTCTGCCCTGACCTGGAAATCCTTCATCGCGATCGCGACTACTGCCTCGCGAATGCGAATCACCACATTTAATTTTCCAAAATTAGCCCTATGCGAATGCGAGATTAACCCCACCAACGCGATGCTCAGCCTTCTCCTCATATGCGAGCGCGACCATGTTCATGCGAACGCGAAGGCCAATCATCACTGGCCCACTATTCCTTATACGCGAACGCGATTAGGGTGGTGCGAACGCGAAGCACAATCCTACGACCTTCCGCTAACGCGGAGCCTCAAACGCGAATGCGTAGAGAAAATCACCTACCTCCCAACTCCTTCTTCGCGAACGCGTGACCTTTTATGTGAACGCGAAGAGTAAATTTCCTGCAACACCTGAAATGAGATATCTGCAACTTTTTAACTTAGGAAATGATCCGATTGACCACCCGAAACTCACCCGAGGCCCCCAGGACCTCAACCAAAAGTTCCAACACATCCTATAACATCATTAAAACTTGTTCAAATCGTTAAAACACCTCACACAACATCAAAACCATCACATTACATCGGATTCAAGCCTAAGTTCTTCTAAAACTTCTGAAACACGCATTTGATCAAAAACTCAACCAAAACACCTCCGAATGACCTAAAATTTTGCATACACATCCCAAATCACCTAACGAAGCTACAAAACTCTCGGAACTCTATTTCGACCCTCGAATCCAAATCTCACCTATCAACCGAAATTTGCCAAAATACTAACTTCGCCAATTCAAGCCTAATTCTACATCGGACTTCCGAAATAACTTCCAACCGCACCCCTAAGTCATAAATCATCCCCTGAAGCTAACCAAATCATCAGAATCCATAACCGAGCCCTCTAACACATAATTCAATATCCGGTTGACTTTTTCCAAAATAAGCTTTCTTTAAAGAGGCTAAGTGTCTCTTCTCCTTCTAAAACCAATCCAAACCAACTCATTCATACAAAATACTGATAATGAAGAATAAATAAGTATAAAATGGGGGAAACGGAGAGGTAATTCATGAGATGACGGGTCCGATCATCACATTGTGAGAAACAGAGGTGGCGCTGCCGGACATGGCGGAGGAATCAATGGCGCTGCCCTACAGTTTGGGGATTTTGGAGATTTTCAGTGGTATTTGAGGGGAATAGAGGGTGGCATGGGGTGAGGGGAAGAAGGCGAAGCTTTGGTGCGAAAATGGGGTTAATCAGAGCAACACCACCGGCGGAGGCGATTTCTGGCAGGCGGTGTGCGGCGGAGGCGGTGAAGGTTCTCTGAGGGATGGGGCGAGAGCGAGAGAAGGAGGGGTGGGGGGCATGATTTTGGACACTTATATCTTAAATGCCCCCGTGTTCTCAGCTGGTGGATCGAGAAACCTTGACTGTTGAGATTCACTGGGCCAAACGGTGTCGTTTGGTTGAAGGGGGGAAATGGTCCGAGTTTTGGTGTGGTTTGGTCCGGGTATTTGGACGAAAATTTGGGTTGGGGTATGGGAAATTCAAACAAGCCCAAAATCTGACTCAAACCTTTGCATTTTTTCAATTTTTCTAATTTCTTTTTTTAAAATTCCAAAAATTTCTTCTTAAATTAAAATCTAATTTTCATCTTAAAACTTAGTTAACCTAAAACAACCTACATGATAATTATCCAATTAACACATAAAACTAATTAAAAGAAAAACTACTCAAAATCAAATATTAAATTTAAAGAGTGCAAAATGACTATTTTGTGATTTTCCTTTTTATAACACAACTTAATTACTAAATAATTCTTAAAATGAAAAATTATCTCCTAAATGCAAGTGCAACACATTTTTTTGTATTTTTCACTAATTAAAATGCACAAACAAAAATGCAAACAATTAACAAAAAATACCACAAAATTGCAAATAATAAAAAGAAATTATTTTGTTTTGAAACTGTGGGAGTAATTCATATAGGGCAAAAATCACGTGCTCACAGCTGCCCCTCTTTGCTCGGAAATACAAAGAGTTTTTGTGCAAAGATAAAGTGAGTGGATACGAGCAATTTTGCCCGTTTGAATACTCTGTGTGAAGCATTTTTGAAAGATTTGACCGCACCCTGCTTCCGAAGTTGCCTACATATCCTTGGCTAAAAAGGAATCAGGTCAGTGTAGTTCAGGAATGTTTGGTAGCTGGGACTACCATGAAGTTGTGATTTCACTGTTGCTGCTGTTTCTGCTACTGCTCGCTGAACCCCCTTATTATATCATGTCAAAAATAAAAAGAAGCTAGACTAGACTGTGATCTATGCTTTACAAAAATCCTATCTATATCTTCAAGCTGCTCTCGTGGTTCTTGCTGCCTTATTGACTTGTATTCTCTCGATGATATCCCTTTGTTGCCTCCTTGAATTATGATCTGAGATGTTTTCCCTTTTCCCAGGTGGATGCCTGACTGCCAACTACACTTTGAGATGTTTTTTCCTTTCCCCAGGTGATGCCTAACTGCTGAACTTGAATGTATTCCCTGCTCTCCAGGCGGGCTCCTGATTGTTGTACTTGAATATTCACATGCTCTCCAGGCGGGCTCCTGACTGCTAATTTGAAATGTATTCCCTGCTCTCCAGGCGGGCTCCTGACTGTAAACTTGAAATGTATTCCCTGCTCTCCAGACGGGCTCCTGACTTCAACAAAATAGACAAAAACAAAGAAAATTTTCTACCCCAGTTTGGGTGTCTGGGCACATATGTAAGTGTAAAACGAACCACATTACCAAATATCAATAAGAACTTGAAAGCTAAAACCTGAATTGTACTCCCTTGTTCTCCAGGCGGGCTCCTGACTGCTGACTTGAAATGTAATCCCTACTCTCCAGGCGGGCTCCTGACTGCTGACTTGAAATGTATTCCCTGCTCTTCAGGCGGGCTCCTAGCTGCTGACTTGAAATGTATTCCCTGCTCTACAGGCGGGCTCCTGACTGCTAACTTGAAATATATTCCCTACTCTCCAGGCGGGCTCCTGACTGCTGACTTGAAATGTATTCCATGCTCTCCAGGCGGGCTCCTGACTACTGACTTGAAATATATTCCCTGCTCTATAGGCGGGCTCCTGACTGCTGACTTGAAATATATTCCCTGCTCTCCGGTGGGCTCCTGACTGATGACTTGAAATGTATTCCCTGCTCTCCAGCCGGGCTCCTTACTGCTGACTTGAAATGTATTCCCTACTCTCCAGGAGGGCTCCTAACTGCTAAGCTTGAAATATATTCCCTACTCTCCAGGCGGGCTCCTGAATTCTACAAAATAGACAAAAACAAAGAAAATTTTTTGCCCCATTTTGGGTATCTGGGCACATATGTAAGTGTAAAACGAACCACATTACTAAATATCAATAAGAACTTGAAAGTTAAAACTTGAATTGTAAACCCTTGTTCTCTAGGCGGGCTCCTAACTGCTGACTTGAAATGTATTCCCTGCTCTCCAGGCGGGCTCCTGACTACTGACTTGAATGTATTCCCTGCTTTTCAGGCGGGCTCCTGACTTCAACTTGAATGTATTCCCTGCTTTCCAGTCGGGCTCCTACTGCTTACTTGAAATGTATTCCCTGCTCTCCAGGCGGGCTCCTGACTGCTAGCTTGAAATGTATTCCCTGCTCTCCAGGCAGGCTCCTAACTGCTGACTTAAAATGCATTCCATGCTCTCCAGGCGAGCTCCTAACTGCTGACTTGAAATGTATTCCCTGCTCTCCAAGCGGGCTCCTAACTGCTAAGCTTGAAATGTATTTCCTGCTCTCCAGGCGGGCTCCTGACTTCTAAGCCTGAAATGTATTCCATGCTCTCCAGGCGGGCTACTGACTTAAACAAAACGAATAAAACAAAGAAAATTTTCTGCCTCAGTATGGTGGCTGGGCACATAGGTGAGTGTTAAACTAAATCATTCTGCCAATTATTATTAAAAATTTGAAAGCTAAGTCCTATTATCCAGGGAGGTCCTGACAACTCTTAATTAAATGTCAATTATAGATCTAAGTTGTATCTTCTAAAGGTATTACTTCCACTAAATCTTGTTATCTAAGAGGGTCTAAAACTACATCCTATTATCCAGGACGGTCCTGAAAACTCCTAATTGAATCCTATCTTATGCAAACTTTGACACCAACTTACATTCCTCTATACTATTCATGATTGTTTTGAAATTTAACTAAGCCACATTTTCCAGGAAGGTCCTGAGAGTTTACGGTCAAACCTGTTTCGATGCTTGCTCTTTCCCCTACGAAGGGTTTCTCCGAAACAAATGAAATTTTCAGCCCCTGTTTCAAGTCAAAGAAAAATAATCTTGTCAGTTTAAAATGTGGTAGTTGGTTTGTGGTCTTGAACTTTGAGGACGATTGCTACTTCACTTCTCATGATAACTGATTTCCACTCGAAGACCTTGCCTGTTTATTGACTAACCACTTTCTCTATCATCTATATCACTGAAATACCCTTTCTCCGTTCAGACCCAATATCCTCTATTTTTTGCATTGCTCATGAACTAGCGTCTACCCAACCTTTGTGTCTCACATGAATCCCGAATCACGTCCATTTCCCCCACTCCGTGTGCATGTTGTTCTTTCTTGACTTAAACCACTGGCCTTGGCCTTGAGGTCTGTTTCTCCTTCACTTGACATGATAACTGATTTCCCTTTGAAGACCCTACTTGTTCCTTGACTAACCATCCCAATACCTTCTATCTGTTGCATTGCTCCTGAACCGACATCTACCAAACCTTTGTGTTTCACATGAATCTCAAAGCACGACAATTTCCACCCACTCATTGCGCATGTTGTTCTTTCTTGACTTAAACCACTGGCTCTGGCCATGGGGTCCATTGTTCCTTCATTTGCCCTAATAACTTTGATTTCCACTTGAAGACCCTGTTTGTCACTGATCAATCACCTTTTGTCAATCCTACCACAGAAAAGATATCTGATCCGTTTACCAAGAACCTTCCATCTTGTTGCATTGTTCATTAATTGACATGTACCAAACCTTTGTATTTCGCAAGTATCCCAAAGCATGTTGATTACTACTAGCTCAGTGTGCTTGTTGTTCTTTCCTGACTTATGATGCTTTGATGTGTTAACCAGATCTCGTTTGTGAAATTGGAAACCTGGTGGCAAATTTTGAAGTCATTTCTCACTTGTTCCGACCAAATGACTCAAGAAAAAGAAATAAACAAGGCAAAAGGAATAGAGTAAAGGAAAATGGTAAGAGATGATTCCTAACAAGAAAACTACAAAGTAGAAACCTATCATATGTGAATACCAACTCTAATGACCATGACATGCATCTGTGGCCTATTATGTCGAGAAAGTCTGATGTTCAACTCTTGTTGTACCCTTAAATCGTGATACTCGGCTTCAATTCTCCGCTTATCCAATTTGATTCACAATCCTTATTCGACTTGTAGTGCCCAAAGGGTTTTCACCATCAAGCCTTTCTCATTTGATTCTTTCTCTCAACTTACAGTCGCCTCAAGATACCCGTGTGGGTTTTCACTAATAAGACTCTCTCATTTTTTATTTCTCTCAGCTTTCATCGCCTTACGGTTCCTGTAAGGATTTTCAATAATAATACCCTCTCATTTTCTATTTTCCTTGTTTGGACTGGAGTGTTGCCCCTGATATGATTCACCTCTACTCGCTTGACTTGGCATCTCTCAAAGACTGGTCAGAAGGTCTTTCTTTGGACCGTAATGTAGGCTTTTGGATGGGGTTAGAAAGAAAACGTTTCAAAGGATCGAAACAATTCAAATGGGGTTCAAAATTACAATTTTTAGAATCCAATTTCCTACAACAACCACAACTTCTGCCCTTGTTTCTTACTTAGGGACTTTTGGATTTTATGTTGATATGACTGAACCGTGAGGCTGCCTACGTATCCTTAAAAGGAATTAGGTAGAACGTAGTTCATGTCATAAGAATTGCCTTGTTTTGTTGTGATTTTCTCTTTTCTTTTCTTTTCTTTTTCTCTTCTTTACTTTTCTTTCTTCCTTTTCTCTTCTTGTTGTTTTGCTATTTTTTTTCTTTCTTTCTTTTTTTTTTCCTTTTCTTCTTCTTTTTCCCTTCTCTCTCTTTTCATTCTTTTTCTTTTCTCTTTTTCCTTTACTTATCTTTTATGCTTGCGTTTTTAAACTTCGCTACTGATTTCAAAAGAGGGGTATGAAAGAAAATAAATAATGCTCAAAGGGGTAACAAAGGATAAAGTGTTTAGATAGCAGAATAAAATGCCTTCGTCATTCCAATCTTCAAAACATGCCAAGTACAAACAACATAATTAAACAAACCAAGGAAAACATTTGTAACATCTTGATTGTATCAGACTTGATAACCATATCCGCACATTTGCCTCCTATATCTGTTGAATACAAAGCACCATTGGACAACACTCTCACTTTCATTACCATGAATGGCCCCTGACAATTGGGCAGACATACCTTTGGTTTCAACCTGATGCGGTATGATGCATTTCAATAGGGTTTCTCTATGTTCTATCTGCCCCAGTTCCACATGGTTCGGGCTTCAAGTGATCTCAAAGTGTCCAAATCTGTACTTATTTCCCTCAAATAAGGCAAATAAGGCAAATAAGACAAATAAGGCAAAATGAAAATGATAGAAGGGTTTGAGTCACAAGACAATATCCGGATTACAACCCTGAAATAACCCGAACAACAAAAATGACAAACAAATAAACCACCAAAACTCCACTCCGGCTGACCAAGAAATGGAGCGTCTTCCCAATTACCAAGCACGGTATCTTAGCTACTAAATTATGCATCAACAATACTAGGAACTTCACAAGTCTTCATCATATTGTTCTTATCAAGTTGCTTTTGGGTTCCTTTTGTCGGCTCGTTCTTATGATCAACCTCTGATAGCGCTGAAAGCTTAGTAGCACTTGGGCCTCCGAGGCTTCCAGAAGAATTCTCACATTCCATACCCACCATATGCGTGTCATTATGCACAAGTGATGGACTTTGGCTAGTGTCTGTTGCACCTGGATTTTGCACGACAATGTCGCCTGCATCAATAAGCTTCTGAATCGCATTCTTTAGATTCCAACACTTTTCTATGTCGTGCCCCGGGTTATCTGAGCAATACGCGCACCTTTGAGAAAAATCAAACTTCTTTGACAGAGGGTTTGTAATCTTTATATGAATCGGCTTTAACATGTCTAATTTCCTTAGCCTCTGGAACAGACTGGCATATGACTCTCCCAATGGAGTGAAGGTTTTCTTCTTCTGTAACCTCTCGTTCTTAAATGCTTGGTTGGGCCAGAAACCTGATCTAGGGGGTTTTTGGTAGGCTCGTGGAGGTAGATAGCCATTTTGTGGAACTGGGTACTAGGAAAGTGATGTGCGACTTCGGGAGTGTTATGGAGAGAAGTAGCATCGGGGAGGGTCATCTGGTGCACAAGGATATCCACAGGGACGATCTCGAGGCTGGAAGTGTTGATCGGGAAAGCCCATCGGATCATCTTTTCTATTTCTCTTTCTTCCACCCAAGCTTACTGGGATGTTCTGAATGTCTTTTGAACAACTCATGGTTTTGCCTGATTTGATTCCCTCTTCTACTAGCTCCCCCATTTTTAACATATCATTGAAAGGTTTTCCCAAGGCCGGGATCAAATGACTGAAGTAGGTGGGTCCCTGAGCTTGTAGGAAAAGCTCAACCATTTCTTCTTCACCAATCGGGGAACTGACTCGAGCAGCTTGCTCCCTCCATCTGAGCCCGAACTCTCTAAAGCTTTCCTCCGGCTTCTTTTCCATTTTAGATAGGGAGGAGCGGCTGGGGTAATGCCTGATTTGTATTGAAAGCGTCGCACAAAATCTTGAGCTAGGTCGCCCAATGTATGCCATTTACCAGCATCTTGACGAGTATGCCATTCCAAAGCCACCCCAGTTAGTCTCTTACTAAAATATGCCATCATCAAGTCATCTTTCTCTCCAACAATTCTCATTTCACTACAATAGACCCTCAGGTGGGCTACCAGATCTCCACACCCATCATACAAGTTAAATTTTGGCACTTTGAATCCCGTGGGCAGGCGAACGTCAGGGGACGCAGACAGTTCTCTGTAAGCCATGCTACCCTGGTCTCCCCTTCCTTGTTTGTTCTCCAAGGATTGTGCTATGCCTTTCAGCCTCCTGGGTATCCCATCCTTCCCTTCTCTTCCTGTGAACCTTTCTTTTTTAACATGTGGCTCATCTCGCGAGCCCAGTTTATATGAGTAAGGAACCTTGTGGGCAACCTCTGAGGGGTAATATTGGGCATCATGAGCTTTGAGTAGGTGTCCATTGTCGAGAGTAGTGGATATGACAGGAGGAAAATTTTGGAGAAAGGTAATTGGAGGAAAAGTGGTGGAGCTACTAGGATGGTTGGGAAAGCTGTGATAAGCAGGTGTATCTGGGGAGTATGGAGGATCATCTGTCACCATGACCGGAGCTTGGATAAGGGTAGCATCTAGGAAGCTAGATGGTGGCGGGGGTAGTGCCTTCCCATTCATCCAGGACTAATACATGTCCATCATGTGTTGTCTTAACATCCTTGCCTTACCAGCCAAACCAATGTTCTGTTCCACCAACTAATTTCGGGCACCGTATCAACCGGCTTAGTTCTGTTGTTGTCTTCCATTGTCTTTTGACTTTGTGTTGTAGAGAAGAGTTACCACTTTAAAAATCGCAAACCAACCACCCTTCTACTATAAATATAACAAAATGAAGTCATCACGTTAGCGTTAGGGCATTTAACATAAGATAATCTCACTTTATATGCAATGCACCTAGCCATAGTTATCGGTTCTAAAATGACTTCGAGGGTACAAAGGTCAGTTGGCATCATCCCAATTTGCTCATTTCAACCCTCTCGTTTCTTTTCTTTCCTCGCCCTTCTTTAGCTCGTTCATTTTTCTTCCCCTTTCTTTCTGATTATCGCTCTTTTTCTTCCTTCTAATTTCTCACCTCCCATAATTTCATCAACTTTTCTCTGTTTTTCGTGATTTTTCCTTTTTTTTCCTTCTTTTATTTTAACACAAAAAAAATAATTCGATCGAACTCTATGGAGGTTGCCTACGTATCATGACCCCGCATGAATCAGATCTTTGCGTAGTTCTAGAACAGAGGGAATAAAGTAAACAAACTGACATTATCTTTTTTTTCTTTTCTTTAATGACTACTCTGATGAGGAAAAAAAAGAAATAAAAGAAGCAAATCCTTTTCTTCTAGAAAATTCAAAGACCTATTCTAAGCTCAAGCTTAACGGGCCTGTTTTTTCTTTCTTTTTTTTTTTCTTTTGAAACAAATAATCTATCAAGGAAAAACTCTGGAAGAGAAAGATATTTTTTGATTCTTTTTTTTTTTTTGAAGAAAATCTAAAGAATATACCACAGAAAAATATTTTGAATTTTCATTTGATATCCTGATGCAAGTGTAAGCACGTGATTTTTGCCTTACATGAAGATAACTCCTAAAAATAGATCAAAATAATTTTTATTAATTTTTTAGGAAGTTTCCTTTATTTAGTTACATTTCATGTATTTTAATATTTTAAAATCATAATAATAAATAACAAAAAAAAATCTTGCATAGCATTTAGGTTTTATCGGAAGTCATTTGGTTTTCATAAAAATTAAAATTCACAAAAAATATTTTATTTTTACACCTTTTCCTTTTGTTGATTTTTCTCTTCTAATTTAGGATTAATTAGTTTTTATAATTTTCATAAATAGTATTACTTTAGATAATTTAGGTTTTTAATTCTAGGATTTTTCATAATAAAAAAAAAGATAAAATTAATTGGGAATAAAAATTGGAAGAACCCTTCCCCCAAAAATATTTCCCTCCCTCCCCCCCAAAAGACTTTTCCTCATATGAGACCTTCCCCCAAAATATTTTCCCCCCAAAAA
>MU721697.1:0-26177 GCA_026770625.1 Nicotiana glauca | reverse complement strand
TATATATCATCAAAACAACATAAAAATGTGATTATTTAGGGCGTGATTATAGTCAAATTCACCTATTATCAGGTTTTCAAAACGATGTCTTATTTTACTTTCGAAAATTTCGAATGAAATATTTCTTTTGTAATCACAAAAAAATCAATCGATATAATCAGCTGCAGCTTCAAAATTTCGGAAAATAAACTATTGATAAAAGATATCAAAAATAGATTGTCCAATGTGGACAGAATATTTTACAGGAATTACCTAAACAAATAGAAAACACGTGAGGTTAGTTTGCTCCTTGAAGCCTTGAGGTCTGAAAATAAAGTTCATAAAAGAACTAACTAAACCAACACAACCTAACCAAGTAATATTGCCGAACTAATTTCATGAATAATTCATATATTGGTAGGAAGGTAGCTAAAATGTGCAAAATGTCCACATTTTCTCTTTGTTTCTTTTACTTTTTGGCCAATAGAATTTTGGAAAAGAAAATAATAGAGAAAGAAATTCTAAGCTTTTACTATTTGTAGAAGAACAATTCACTACTAAAAAAATAGAAATTAACGACGTTCTGTAGCTAAATAAAAAAAATTCGCCGCTATTAATTTAGCGACGAATTAGCAAATTCTGTTAGCTACGAGCAATTTAGCAATATGTTAATTAGCCGGCGTTTGTAACCATTTGTAGTTTCTTTTGTAGTGTTTTCAGATTTCATTTCAATAATATATATTTTACACTTATCCAAAACACCTTTTTCCATCTTCCTTTTTCTCTTATTTATCTTTTTTCTCTGTTTCCCAAAAAAGAGATGCAGAATCTTTCAGGTAGAAATTTCCTTTTACTTCTTAAAACCTTGAAGATAAGTCTTAATTTAAGTGTTTGTTAATATTGATAGTGACGTGAAACAGTAGAAGGTAAGAAAAAAAGAATTCCGTATGGTTAAGGGTTGTGCATTGTTTGTGCTATTCCATGCAATTGGGAGTTTATAAGAGGAAGTATTATTATTCACTTTAGGTTAGGAAGATGAGAATGGCATCTTTATAGCTGAAAATAACTAAAGCACAATCAAGGTTCCATTAACTAAATAAAGAAATGATAATCAACTTATACCTAACTTGTGTCGTGGCATATACCATTGTTATTTATGCAGGTGGATCTAGCTTGTATTATATGGGTTTACGTGAACCTAATAATTTTTTTTAAATTATTTATATCTATCATTCACCAAATATTTATAAATATTTGATTGTAACTCAGTATCACTATATATAAATTGAAATCGTTATAAGAATTCATAAATTTTAAATCTTGAATCCTCTTGGAATATCACCGCTATATATATAATACATAAGCATGAGTGAACCTCTTGGAATATCATTTTCGAAGCAGTGGTGATGGGAAAACGCTTGACAGGTGAAAGTTATCCACATGAAAGGAATATTTCTTTAAAAATAGCAAAGAATTGGACAAAACATAGGACCAAAGATGAAAGAAATTTGTTGTTTATACTATGAATATTAGTATATGATTAGTTCATGGGGGGTCTATTGATAAATGTTGAAAGAAAAGTTGTCTCTTAAGACAGCCTTGATTGGACTTCACAGTGGAACCATTCACTGTACTCATACGAAACTGTTTGGATATTTTTTGGAGAAAAATAAGTTTGCACAACCAAAACGTCTTTGAATAGTTTTGTTTCTAAGGATTTGCAGTTCTTTGAAAGTGTTTCTTTTTGAAAGAAAAATAATAACACCCTAAACTATATCTTCAAAACAACATCTCTACCTTCTCAACATTCTCAACATAAGGGTAAAATATCCGTATACACTATCCTCCTTAGGTCACATTTGTAGAATTACATTGGGTTTGTAGTTGCTGTATAATCAGGTACACATTAATATGAACTTGTCCTTTATTCCTCCAGCATTATTTTAAGAAATCCATTAAAAATAAGAAAGATCTAATAATGATATATAAAGCATGTCAAGATATTTCATGACTAAAGTTTTTTGTATTCCCAACTTAGCATAATAGTTAGTGACAAGGACAAGAGATATTTAGACTCGGAGAAAGAGTTACCTAATATTCTGGAAAATGTTAAATCACCAATTCGCAAGGTGTGGACTTGCTTTTCAGAATCTAGGATATTGGAAAAAAACATATACCCAATTAATTCAGGCATTTTCTCAAAAAAACTGTTTTTTCGGATCGACCAAATAAGCATTAAGAGTTGGAGAAATTAAATCCCAAATATGATTATTTTGAAGATCAGTCAAATCTCGCGTTCTTAAATCATCTAATCCTACATTATTCATTATGTGAGGGTTGAAGTCAATTACAAGACACAACTATGTTGCAATTTAAATATAACAAGAAAAGCAAATATGAACCTTCATAGAATGAATTTAAGTATAGCTTCTCTACAATATTTCTCAGTAAAATTACAGGGAATGGGATATGAACCTTAAGATTTTGGGCAGCCAAAAAAGCAAAAACAATGGCTTCTCCATAATATTTCTCAGTAAAATTACAAGGAATGAAATGTGAACCTCAAAATTTCGGGCAGCCAAAAAAACAAAAGAATGGCTTCTCCATAATATTTCCCAATCAGAGCTGACCCTGAATCAAAGAAACTGACAGTTTTAGTTACCTAGAGAACTTAAAAGACAAAGAAACTGTGAATTTAGACAAGAAATGCCCACTCGCCAATAAAAATGGAAATTTAGCAGGAGCTGGTGCTGAGTGAAATTTATAGTTATCAAGCTGAGGGCTGCAGAATTCAGTATATGCAAATGCAGGCAGTGTAGTTGCAAGTTTTAAACTTTACGACGTGCTGATGATCGCTTCTGATTTGTTGGCTTGTATATGAACTTGCTTAGATCCATGTTACTAGCGGACCTTAAATCAAAAGGTAAATTCAGAGATAGCAACAAAAAGCAGACAAATTTTTAAGCTGAACATAAACTCAGATGTCTAAAATATTGCTTACCTGTTAGTGCTGGTATTCTTAATATCTTTTAGAGGGGCTCGGAGCCCACTGGCTCGAGAACCATTTGAGTTGAATCTAAACGATGATATGACTGAAGCAAAACTTTCTATTGATTTCTCCGCTATTTGAGAATAGCGTCCTAAATGAGAGATATTGGAACCAAATTTTGCATCTCCGTCCTTTGTTTCGTTAGTTGAATCATTCAGGTCGGAGTTGAAGTTGCCTGAAATATAAAGATGTTATGATGTCTCTCGTGTAAAGAGATTCTAGTAAAGGTAACCAACAAAAGCATGTGGATGAAGGAGATTCTTCATAATTGTATGACAATTCTTTGTAAGAAATGGTGTGGAGAAAAAGAAAAGATAAGAAAATATATTAAGTGTTCAAATTATCACATGGAACAGAACTACAATCGCTTGAGAAGCTAAGGAAATCATCGGATCATCCAAATGACTTGAAGAGTCAAGCCATGGAAAATTGAAGCACCGTCCTCAAGAAATATATCCAATATAGCACATCTCAACTATACTGTCCTAGTTGCAGGCACAAATCAAATGTTTACCAGTGAAAAATTCATTGGCAACAACAACAAGCCGAGTAATTTCCCACAAGTGGTGTCAGGGGAGGGTAAGATGTACGCAGCCTTACCCCTACCCTGGAGTGGCACAAAAAAAGTTTATTGGCGAGAACAAAAAAAAGAAGGATCTTTAATTACTGTCAAAAGAAATACATGTGCCTTCTTATGGCAATTCCAGGCAACATATCATGAGGATATAGAATTCTGTAACAACTTCTAGATTGTTGCATGTCATTACGGTTAAGTCCAACATGTACTCCTAGGCTCTTACAATTTTGGTTTAAACAAGCAACAACGTCAAAAATGAAATGTTTCTTAAACGACAGTTTCCTGAAAAAAAATTGAGATGAAAAAGTATTCTTACTAAATAGTACCAAGTTGGTACAGAATGAGTATCAGGAAGGAGAATAGGTCTTCCTTCTATTTCTATTTTGTTTTTTATTACCTATTTTATTTGTAAAAGTTGTGGTTATTGTTCTTTTTTTATCATACTCTGAAACATTAAACTTATATTTCTAAATGACAAGTTAAAGTTAATCGATGTCAGAAAAAAGATGGAAACTTTGATCAATTTGACCTTGTAAAGTGAACGACGTCGTTCTTTTTGGTATGAAAGGAGTACCGTATTCCAGTTTTTGCTGCTTTGGTTGTTGAGAATCCCTTCTTTTTTTTTCAAAACACAGAAGCCAAAGCTAAAGTTGTTAGAATCTATCGCTACTCAGACTAAGAAAGATAATAGTTTGCTGAAGGATCTGAAAGGAATTCAAAAGGTTTAAGAAGCACTGCAAATAAAAGTTAAACAAGAACTTTCATCCTGTCTGTGAAAGGGTTAAAACTGTCGACAATTTGACAGGAGAAAAAGATATGTATGTGAAAGATGGGACTTCAACCTAAAAGTTTACCACAAGAAAAAGAAAAAAAAAGACCTCTTTAAAATGAGATTCCTTTGACATGCCCTTGAGATCCCTAGTCATTTCCTAATATTCGAAGGACACAGATATTGGTAAATTGGATAAAGATGAACTTTGGATGGCTGAAGGCAGATCTCATCTAGTGTTGCTTGCAACTGAACGAAAATACTTGAACGTCTGAATTCCTTTAACCTCCTTAATCTCTCCCAAGTCAAATTCAGTATAATTTTATTGAAAACTGTACCATTTTGTAGTAAGTCAGAGAAAGACTTGATTCCTGTCAAGCCTCTCAATTAAGCACCACATTTCTTGCCTTTATCGGACTGAAACCTCCTCCCCCAGATCATTCCTTCATTTTAGGTGGAATTCCTGAGTCTAATTTTTTTCGACTTAGCCTCTTCCTTTAATTGTCTATCAGCAAGCAAACCATCTTTTTCCCTATTCTTTAATTCATGGAAGTCAGTATTTGCCAACAACAGCAAATGAGTTTTTCATCTTTTCAGCCACGAGCAAGACAGAATCCAGCTTTCTAAGTGCCAAAAAGAGGAACAAAACCTTTGATATTTCTGATAGGAGAATTGCACTAGTGCCACATATATATTACATTGGTAACAATCACTAAAAAAAACGTTCTAATACCAAGTGACATGTGTGTTATGCTTTTTTCAATTGCAAAGTTCCAACCTTCACTAGTATTGATGAATTGTAGTATACTTAACCACAAACTGGTCCCTACATCAACCACAACCTTCATATCTACAACACTGTACATAGAAGATGTGAGAAAGCACGGGAGAAAATATATTATTGATGTATTGACATATTTTACAATGAGCCCTATATATATATACACATAACATGTCCTACTCCTAATATATATTGGATTAGGGTTATTTATTTACTCCTATTTACATGACTATTCTAACACTCCCCCTCAAGCTGGTGCATATAAATCATATGTACCGAGCTTATTACATATGTAGTTAATACGAGGACCGGTGAGGGACTTGGTGAAAATATCTGCAAGCTAATCATTCGACTTCACAAACTTTGTAGCAATATCTCCCGAGAGTATCTTTTCTCTAACAAAGTGACAGTCAATCTCAATGTGTTTAGTTCTCTCATGGAACACTGGATTTGACGCAATATGAAGAGCAGCTTGATTATCACAAACAAGTCCCATCTGACTAATCTCACCAAATTTCAACTCCTTGAGCAACTGTTTGATCCAAATTAGCTCACATGTCGCCATAGCCATCGCTCGATATTCTGCTTCTGCACTAGACCGAGCAACCACATTCTGTTTCTTGCTCTTCCAGGACACCAAATTTCCTCCTACCAAGACACAATACCCAGACGTAGAACGTCTATCAGAAGGTGATCCTGCCCAATCAGCATCTGAGTATCCAACGATCTGCTCATGGCCTCTATCCTCAAACAATAAACCTTTGCCTGGAGCTGATTTTATATAACGAAGAATGCGAACAACTGCATCCCAATGACTATCACACGGAGAATCCATAAACTGACTCACAACACTCACAGAAAAGGAAATGTCAGGTCTTGTCACTGTAAGGTAATTTAATTTACCAACCAATCGTCTATATCTTGCAGGATCGCTAAGAGGCTCCCCCTGTCCTGGCATAAGTTTAGAATTCGGATCCAGCGGGGTGTCAACCGGTCTACAACCTGTTATTCCTGTCTCTTCAAGAATATTTAAGGCATACTTTCGTTGTGAGATCACAACACCTGAACTAGACTGAGCAACCTCAATACCCAGAAAATACTTTAGTTTGCCCAGATCCTTAGTCTGAAAGTGTTGCAAGAGATATTGCTTCAATTTAGTAATACCATCCTGGTCATTGCCGGTAATAACAATATCGTCAACATAGACCACCAGATAAATACAGAGACTCGAGGCAGAATGCCGATAGAATACAGAGTGATCAGCTTCACTCTGAATCATGCCAAATTCCCGGATAACTGTGCTGAATTTACCAAACCAGGCTCGAGGAGACTGCTTTAGACCATAAAGTGACCGACGCAAACGACATACAAGGCCACGAGACTCCCCCTGAGCAACAAACCCAGGTGGTTGCTCCATATAAACTTCATCCTCAAGGTCACCGTGTAAAAAAGCATTCTTAATGTCCAGCTGATAGAGAGGCCAATAGCGAACAGCAGCCATGGATAGAAAAAGGCGGACTGATGCTATCTTAGCCACAGGAGAGAAGGTATCACTGTAATCGAGCCCAAATATCTGAGTATATCCTTTGGCAACAAGACGAGCCTTTAGACGATCAATCTTACCATCCGGACCAACTTTGACTGCATACACCCAACGACAACCGACAGTAGATTTACCTGAAGGAAGAGGGACGAGCTCCCAAGTACCACTCGTATGTAAAGCAGACATCTCGTCAATCATAGCCTGTCGCCATCCTGGATGAGACAATGCTTCACCTGTTGACTTAGGGATGGAAACATAGGACAAAGAAGATAGAAAAGCATAATAGGGTGATGACAAACGATGATAACTCAAACCGACATAATGGGGATTAGGATTAAGGGTGGTTCGTATACCTTTCCGAAGTGCAATTGGTTGATTAAGAGGAGACAAGTCCGCAGTATTAGCAGGGTCAGGTGCAGGACGTGAATCAGTTGGGCCTGATGCTGGGCGCGGACGACGATGATATGTCAAAAGTGGTGTTCCTGTGGCAGGGAGTCTAGGAGGAGCCACACAAGACTCCTCAACGGTTGGAATGGATAAGATTTCTATAGCGGAAGATGAAGGAGGAGCTATAGGAGACTCAAGTAAGACTTCTGTGGCGGAAGAAGAAGGAGGAGCTATAGTAGACTCCTTAAAGGTCGGAATAGGTAAGACCGCAGATATATCAAGGGGGTCAGAATGGTCAGAAGAGGTAAAGAAAGGTTTAGACTCAAAAAATGTGACGTCAGAGGACATAAAGTACCTATGAAGATCAAGTGAGTAACAACGATATCCCTTTTGAACACGAGAATAACCAAGGAAGACACACTTGAGAGCACGAGGAGCTAACTTATCTTTTCCAGGGGCTAAGTTATGAACGAAACAAGTGCTCCCAAAAACACGAGGGGGAACAGAGTATACGGGTGATTGGGGAAACAATACTGCATACGGTATTTGATTCTGGATGGGAGAGGAAGGCATCCGATTAACTAAATAACAAGCGGTGAGAACTGCATCGCCCCAAAAACGCAGCGGAACATGAGATTCAATGAGAAGTGTGCGAGCAGTCTCAATGATGTGCCTATTCTTTCTCTCTGCAACCCCATTTTGCTGAGGGGTATAAGGACAAGAGGTCTGATGAATAATTCCTTGAGAAGTCATAAACTGTTGAAATTGAGTGGATAAATATTCTAAGGCATTATCACTGCGAAAAGTGCGAATAGAGACACCAAATTGATTTTTAATTTCAGCACAAAAATTCTGGAATATAGAAAACAACTCAGAACGATCTTTCATTAAGAAAATCCAAGTACATCTTGAATGATCATCAATGAAACTAACAAAATAACGAAATCCCAAGGTTGAACTGACTCTACTAGGACCCCATATATCAGAATGAACTAAAGAAAAAATAGACTCTGCGTGACTCTCAATACTACGAGGATAGGGGGCTCGGGTATGTTTCCCGAGCTGACATGACTCACACTCTAATATGGATAAACTAGACAAACTAGGCACCATCTTCTGAAGCTTGGATAAGCTTGGATGTCCTAAACGTCTGTGAATTAGGTCCGGAGGATCTGTAACTAGACATGCCTTGGAGGTTTTTAGGGAGTTAAGGTAGTAAAGCCCTTCTGATTCAAGTCCTGTTCCAATCGTCTGCCCTGTACTGCGGTCCTGCATAATAAAAGAATCATCAATAAAATATATACCACAATGGAGGGCACGAGTCAAACGACTAACAGATGCAAGATTAAAAGGACAACCAGGGACATAGAGAACGGAATCTAGAGTGACGGAAGGTAGGGGATTTGCTTGTCCAACTCCTTTTGCTTTAGTTTGAGACCCATTGGCTAAAGTAACAGAGGGAAGAGACTGTGAATACGCAATATTTGACAAAAGTGATTTATTACCAGAGATATGATCAGAAGCGGCTGAGTCCACAACCCATTGTTCAGGAGGACTAGACTGGGAAACACAAGCAAAAGAATTACCAGCAACAGAAGTATTAGTCTGAACGATAGAAGCTACTTGTGGAGATGTCTGCTTACTTGCTTGATACCGAAGGAACTCATTATACTCCCCTTCAGATAAAGAAAATCCCTGGTTACCTGTAGTCTCAGTCTGAGCAACATAAGCATTTTTGGGTGGGCGGCCATGTAGAGAATAGCATACATCACGAGTGTGTCCAAGTTTATGACAATAAGAGCACTTGGGTCTAGATCTTCCAAAACGACCTCCTCCTCGTCTATTCTCCATAGTATGAGATGCCCGATTGTCCACTGATTGGGATACGAGGACAGATGAGTCAAGAGCCTGTGATGAGCTCGCTGGGTGACTAGGTGCTGCAGCAAGGCGAAGTAATCGAGAGAATAATTCATCAACTGTGGGGACGGTCGGACTAGCCAAAATCTGGTCACGTACTGAATCAAGGTCATTAGGGAGTCCAGCGAGTGTAAGAACTAGAAACATCTTCTGTCGTTGCTCTTGTTGCTTTTCAATACTAGCAGAAACTGGCATCAATGTCTCAAATTCTTCCATGACTGCCTGAACTTGTCCCAAGTAAGTAGACATATCCAATTCCTGTTTCTTCAAGCTTGTCATTCGCGATATTACATCATAGAAACGAGATATGTCATTAGTGTATAGATTACGAGCCTTTTCCCAAACTAAATAACATGTCTGGAATGGACGGAACAAGGGCATCAATTTGGAATCAATAGATCGCCACAGGATACTACATAACTGAGCATCGACCTTCTCCCACTGCATTTTGGTCTTTTCATCACCTTCGCTAGCCTTTTTTGTTAAATGATCTTGAACTCCTTGACCTTTATACCACAACTCGACCGATGAAGCCCAAGCTAAGTAGTTTGAACCTCCGATTAAAGGTTCTGAGGTAATCATAACACCGGAACTGCCAGAACCCGGGTTTCTAGACCCGAAAGCATCGACTCCCAAAGACATGGTTGGATTATCACCAAATAACAAAAAGAATCAACTGAAAATTCTCTGAAACAGATGAAGAAAACACTGTGTTTGCCGGAAAAGTACTGTAGCTGCCGGAAAAATTAGTGTAGTTGCCGGAAAAACTCAAAGTGGTCGGAATTAAAAAATAAAAATATGGACAGGCTCGGAATTGCAGGGCGATCCAACTATCCTGAAGGAGCGAAGCCAAAATCTGACCGAAAGTGGTCTCACGCGCCGGCGCGTGGGCTCACGCGAGTGAAACTCTGGTGGCGCGTGGGGGCGCGTGTGCCACTGTTTGCCGGAGATTTTTTTTTTGGGGTTTGGTCGCCGGACAGTGGCGACTCTTGTGGTAGTGTTGGATTTTGCACAACACTAACAGAAACAAAGCAGACGCAAACAGGCTTGAAAAAGTAGCCGGAAAAAGGGTTCCGGTGACTGATTTCTCTTCCCGGAATTGCTGGAATTTATGCACAGCAATATATCTCTCACAATTGCTCCGATACCATGTGAGAAAGCACGGGAGAAAATATATTATTGATGTATTGACATATTTTATAATGAGCCCTATTTATATATACACATAACATGTCCTACTCCTAATATATATTGGATTAGGGTTATTTATTTACTCCTATTTACATGACTATTCTAACAAAATAAACATTTATCGCTAACTTGTTAATTGATCTTTTATTTCCGCTTTTCAATTATACAGTGTAGTATTTGGTTAGCATCCCCAGATACATTAGCTGTTACGAAAAGGTAAGTGCACATCTCCAGCAGTATCAGCACAAATTAGGAGTATAAAAATGTGGAGAGACACAATAATTGGAGTAAAATAACTTGCACGTATCCAATGAGTTCAAAATGTTGCTTTTAGCCTTGTACATACCTTGATCTGCAGATATTTCAGCCTCTAAATATTCAGCGCTTTCACTTTCCTATTAAATAAAGACAAATTTGGTGTAACAAGCCGCAAGCTTTACTAAATTTTGCATCAAAACAAAGTGAAGATGAAAGGAAGAGACACATCAATGAAAGCAACTTACGGTTTGAGCATTGTCAATGAAGGTAACCTTTCTTTTTTTTAATCTCACTTCACAGCAGTCATTTCCTGGAGAAGCCTTGGGACTGGTATGTTGCAGCTCAGCAGCAACATGTGAGTTGTCCTGACAATTTTCATTCTCTTTTGTTCCTGCTGATCGCTTGTGCTGAAAATAAGAACTCCTTACTATTACTCTTTTGTTCTCTTTCTCTTTCTGTTCAATATCACCTGAAGGAACCAAAAATGAAATTATTGTCATCAGGAGCATCATCCTTAATAAAAATTTTAGAACTATTAATGTACCAACCATTTTCTGCTGATGGCTTATGCTGAAAATAAGAACTCCGCACAATGGCATTTTCAGCGACTGCTGCTACTGTTTCATCCCTTGCATCTGACATAGAATCACAATCATTCTCCTGAATGCTTCTATGAGATTTATCATTGGCAGCCCCATTTATCTCACTCTTATCATCCTGATTATCTTTCTTTTTCTTATTCTTCAGAAAATAGGAGCTCCTCACTATCACTTTTCCTTTTTTAGCTTGTATCGTGCTCTTGCTCAAATCTAAAGCACGCTCCTTACTCGATGTCATGCAGGGTTTACATATTGGATGCTGTGGCGGAACAGGTTGTAGTCCTGTATCATTTGCAATTTCCTCCTCTTCCGGTCGTCCTGCTCAGAGGACATAAGGAAAGAGTGTTTAACTGCACTTAGATGCTCTAAAAAAATCTGTATATTTACCTTGACTTTTTGAGTCCAAACACCAGAAAGCTTTCAAGAGAATATCATCATCCACCTAAAGAGAGGAAACTTCTACTATTCAGAGATATGCAATCAGAATTCCAATATGATACAACAATGTTATTCTCAGAGTATTAACTGCAAAACTGTCTTTCCTCACCGGAGCAGAAGATACACCCAGAAGATTAGGCGAGGACATTGGCAAGTTCTCAAATTTAGGAGAATCAGCTCCCTTCTTACTGTCTACCCAAGGGCTTGACACTCCAATCTCCGTGTTTGGATGAACAGGGCTAGTTCTTGGTGCCCTAAATTTTTGCTTTGCTTCAAGAGAAGCAATGCCTATAAATAGTTAAGTATCACAAGAACCAATCAAACAAAGCATCAGGAAAAAGATTTTACAAAATGCAGATTTACGCCATAAACATGAGGAAGAGAAATGATCTATGTTCAACTACGTTGGGCATCTTTGCTCCTCAATATAAAAGGTGCATTGCTGAACATTTGTGTTCGAATTAGTCTCAGATCCAGCATTATTTAGAAGCTCTCAAAAGAATATCATCATCCACCTAAATAAAGTGTTTCCCGCAACATTCTTTTGTTTGTTCTTTTTGCTTGGGATTTGTACGGCATGATATGCTCTATATTCAAGTTTCATTAGGTAGTTCCTAAAACAGTGGCAGATGCTATGACAACGTGGAGAGTGAAGATGCTAGGTGAAAGGAAGAAGAAAGTTGGTAAAGGGGAGGGCCCATTATCCACCAAGTTCTGAATCATGCGCTATTGTCCTTCGGGGTCCCCAAAAAAAATGAAGAAGAACTATGGGAAGATCACCTCTTTGTGTGCTGACTAGTGTTTAGAGAATAGGATGATTTTTAGGGGAATGTGAGGATTCATTGTTATTTTTTTATAAGGATGTTAAGAGCTCCCTTCTGATTTATTTCATTTGGTACGTCGGTGTAAAGAGGATTCCTCCTTGTATGTAGATTCAGCTAGATTCTTGGGACGCTTGAGGCACGCATGTAATACAACACCTTTTAATAGTCAAACCACATGGGTTGTATGAATGAAATTCTTTGACTTACCAAGAATATCTAGGACACCGCAATGCTTCAAAAGCTTTGCAGCTGCTGAGAGCGCTAAACTTAAAGTTTCAGGGGATTATACGAATCTAGAATCTGCAAAGCACTGAATCCTACAAAATTCTAAGCCTCGAATGCCAGATTCAAATATCTGTGGATGTAAGTTCTCAGCAATAGCTGTGAGAAATCAAACTAAAATTACTATACCTCAATCCTAAACTAGTCAGATTCAACAATATGAACCCTCTATACTCAATCAGCTCTATATTGGCCTTTGTGATACTAATATTGGGAAGTAATATTCTAAAATCAGAGGTTATCTAAGTCTCATACTTATCCCTACACTGACATTCACGTCTCCAACCAGCCAAAGAGATCCTGGCAAACGTCAAATTCAGAAAAAAGGAAAAAGGGATATATTAACGAAATACCCTTTTACATCATAATCAGGAGGAAAATAAATGATGTATGTTCAGATACCTTTAGGCTTCTTTCCTCCTAAATATACAAGGTACATTGCTAAATAACTGCTTTGTCTTAAACATATAGAAAAAGAAAGAGAAAAATCACCCTTAATGATGCTTTGAGCTTCCAATGACAGTAAAAGCGTAAAGCTAAGTACTTTTACAATAGGATACAGAAGTAGTTGGTTAGGAGATTTTTCTGTGCAGGCAAATCAAGCTTCCTCCTTTCACCTTCCACTTTGAAGTCATTCAGTTCATAAGTTCTGCTATGCACCAGTTCAGCAGCATTGCATTCTTTCTGGTGAATTGAAATTCCATAACTTAGAAGTACTATAAACTTGATATGAAATATACTTAAGGATAAGAAAAGGAAAGAAACAGTTGTCAGAAGTTACAGAGCAGCACACTATCTTCCTCCAATTTTCATAAAGTTGCAACAAAGAAAAAATTATTTGTATTGAAATGGATAAAGATCTAGATAATCATAAAAGAGGAAGACACACAACAAGAAGCGCAGCAGAGGAAAGATGTTATATATGAAGAAAAACCAGTAAGTTTCATGCCATCATGTATATCTTCACTAGAACATGAGATTATGCCCACATATCCCTCAGATTATGGCCCTATGTTCAATTACTCCAACTGTCCCATTCTAATTGACATGTATCGACTTTCACAGAGTTCAAGAGTAATTTTCAAGTGAATCTTGTGTTGAGTTTGGTGGAGAAGGGTTTAAAAGTACACTTCAAAATACAGAGGGATAGAGAATTAGTGGAAGGCTGTTGCAACAACTTTAAAATGATACAATGTAGTATTCATTTATTAGGCAAGATTAGTGGGAGAAGAAATTTGTCATATTAGAAAGAGGGCAATTTTTTGGAAGGGACGAAAAAATAAAATATGTCAATGAAAGTAGGACAGAAGTAGTATTTTACCAAGATGGTTAACAATAGGCTGCCTCGAGTTCCCTTCAAACCTCAGTTTAATGGGAACATAAATATCACTGGAGCTAGAGCATAAATGCAGTAGTGACATAAATTTGAAGGGGACTGTAGGTAAAGCAACCAAAAGTTATTGGTCTTCAAAATCACGAGAACTGAAATCAAGAAATTTTAATAAAGGAAAGAGGCCTAAATACCTGAAATGGCATCATAGTGAAAGGATCAATATTGCCTTTTGCTATTCCTTGAGCAACTTCGGTTGGTATCAGCGTTCTTCTAGTTAAGGAATGACTCATAGAAAAAACGGAAATAAAGGAAATAGATTCTTACATGCATCTAAGTTGCATCATGAATAAATTTGGAAGGATATGGGCCTAGGAAATCTAGATCTTGACTACCACAATCAGAGAGCTCAGACAAATGAATCAAATCTTCAGTAATGGGATCATAAACTCGTTGATGCAGGAAGGTCATAATTGCTTTCCTGAAAGATTCTTCATACAGAGGAGAAACTGCAGCAGTATTGTACCTCAAGTGCTTAATGGCCTGCAAACAAGCAAATCAATATCTAATTATCATGCTTATGTAAATGCTCAATATAAAATGCAGGCCAATAGATAAGATAAGGAAACTGAGGAAGCAAGATCAGACTTTGGCAAATTACTACATACAAATTTTTCTAAGGAAGTCACATTTCTAATGCTCCAATAATAATATTCACCTTGTCATAGCTCTTGAACTTTTTTATAAGTGCATGAGCTTTTTTGAGGCCCATCCCAGGCAAGGACTGCAAATAGTCACAACCGCTCAAGATACACATCTCTAGAAGCATCTGCTTCGTGAAACCTGTTAAATTTAGTTCCTTATTTTGGTCCAGCTTGGAGCACTGAAACTCAAGACCTTGCCCAAACTTATCCATTTTGTAAATGATCTGGATTCAACGAAATTAGCAGGACTTCTACGATGAACATTGTAACAGATAAAAGGAAAACTTTTTTAACAAAAAGTTGCCATTAAAAGGGGCCAAAAGCTTACCCTAGGACAACCAAATGCTATTAAATCCGAGTCCTCGGTTATAACAGCATCAACTTGTTTGCTAATGGCCAGAAAGGTCATTTGAGCATCTGCTTCATAAGGAGCCACAATGTAACATACATTTTCCCGCTTTAGGACCTTCAAATGTAAATATCAGATTATGAGAAACAAAAGGTTGACTTGTTGACAGTAGTGAAATCATGATGGATTTAGTACCTGTATTAGATCGTGAGCCACTGAAGGTGATACATCAACCGCCTTTTGATAGCACTCATAAGCAGCAGTCATGTTTCCATTAGCTTCATGCTCTATTGCACGAGAAAGGTTTTCATTCCTAGACCTGCAGGAAAATATGGGGATGAAGTTAGCAACAGTAAAAAGCTTGCCATGATTTAGGGATGCAAATTAAGGTATTCCCTACTATCTTTAAGGGCTGGATATCAAGGGAAGAGAGGTACAGTAGAGGTGACTGAAAGATTTAATAAGATGTTGGCAACATGGAAGAAGCAGTAACCTTCAATAGGGTAACTATTCCCAATTACAGGTAAAGTAGTCAAACAACTGGAAAAAGTCAGAAATTATTATGGGAAGGGAATGGTGATCAACCCAAGTTCCATTATTATATGGGATGTGGCAGTAAAACTGAAGTATTGCGGGGGTATGGGGTAAGAAATCTACAGCTATACAAAGCCAACTAACGAAGTGCTTTGGGATATAATAACGAATCTGATGCTACTGGAGGAAGGTAGTAAATGCAAAGCATGGAAATAAATTATTGGTATCAAGAAGATGCAAAACAAAAGAGAGTACAAGCAAATAGAGTGTGACTGATCATGAACATCAATAAAAAACCTAAGTTAAACTAAGGAGCAGACACAGTCCAGAAAATGATTACAACTAGATACATGTGCCTGATTGAGCCAAGTAAAAAGATCAAATAGACATTTAGCTTTAAGGGCATGGCTTGGAGTTGATAGGAGCTAATTATCCTTTTCTTTTTGTAATTAACATGGATACTGTAGATGCAATATATCAAATATTCTAATTAGCGCATTTAAAAAATTAGAAGGAACTCACAACGTAGACCTAAAAGTTAGGAGGTTATAAGTACCTTGCCCGCTTGTTCTCCTGGTCATTCTTCATTGGTAAGGGACCTCCATCAAACACAAGAATAGGCTTGACACCGTAATGGCGTAATAGATTTACTCTGTGCATGCAATAATCAATATGCCTAAATGAAAATACAGTGAAAACATTGTCAGGGTTTGATTAAGCTAAAACTGAACTATTTACATTTCAGTCTTTTCTGCCATTCACTAGAGTTTCATTTTCGAAGAAAGAACTTTCTAAGACTTCCAATGCAATGTTGACTGTATTAGTGAAAGATGGAAATTTGTTCACTTCCCTAAAGGTAGTTCACACTTCCTGATCTCAACTACATCTAATCTTAATGTGAAATCTATAATATATTGGCCGTAGAGTATTTTACTAATGCGATCTCAACAATTAATCTGCCCAAAATAGACAAACACAATGTTGTTTCCTTCTAAAAGTACATAAAGCTTGTTGGACTGTTGTTCCATATGATACTAGTTACTAGTTAGCAAACTCAAACCAAGAAATGAAGCTATTATAAAATCCATAACAACTATCCTGTTAAACCCCATTGCTATCGTGAACAGAAAGCAAAGCAAAAGTGTCCTGTTCAAGAATTGGTATAAACACATGAATTGAGATTTATAGTCCCTTTGCATTAATCATCAGCTGAATCAAAAATTAGTCCAAAAATGCATTTACTTTTTCCACATTTCACATAAATTGCAAAAGAAAGATCAAGAGAAAAAGAAAAATACAAAACACATACCACGAAAAAAGACATACCAAGAAAGTCAAATCACAAAACTTTAGAAGAATGAAACAACAGAAGAAAATAAATGTACCCGGAAAAAAAACATAATCCCTCACCCATTAAATATTTAGTAGTACAAATTAAAAAAAAATCAAGAACAGAAGAAATTAAAAAAAAAAAAAATTATTCATCTACTATCTTGATTAAATTACACAAAAATAAAAAAAGATTAACGGAAAATGAAAAGATTAGCGGAGAAAGAAAGGTGAATACTTGGTAGTGGGAATGCCTTTGCAGAGCTCTTTGCTGCAAGAGAAAGCACCCTTGTGAAGCCAAGAATACGTATCAACAGCTACACTGCAACCCTTCAATTCTTTGATGTTTATGGGTAACATTATCGATTTCAAGAGGGGCAAAAGCCCTTGTATACCCATTATTCTGTTACCCTATTCAATTCAAGAATATTTGCATTTTTTAAAAATGGGTTGGAGCTGGAATTTGCTGTTAAAGCCCTAATTCCTGAGCACCCATTTGATAGAAAGGGGTGGAATTTAGAAACGAGGGAGAAAGGGGAATGGCGGGAAGTGTTTTTTGAGAGTGCAGTAATTGGGGCGTCTATGGAATTTTGCTGTTTTGTGGTATCTAAATTTTTTTATGGCAAAATACAATTTTTAGAAATAGTTTGATTTATAATTCATAACTGAAAAATAGCCTCCGTTTCAAGCGTAATCAAAATTTAATTATTTTTTAACGTAAAGATATAATATGAACAAAAATACCCTTAAAAAATTTTAAAAAAAATCATATGAGATTATAATATATTGTGCTGGAATTTTATAATATGTTTGAGTTCCAATATAATATCCTACAAATTTATACATAGTAACTCCAAAATCCAGCATATGCAGCAACTTTCTGTATTTAATTTAAAATAATATATGTGCTGGAATTCCAACATAATATATTGGAAGTTTATACTCAGAAGCTCCATAATCCAACATATTATGCTGGAACTTTCGTGTTTTAGCCAAAATAATGATTATTTTTCAATAATTTTGCAAACGTTGGTTATTTTTCGATTACCGATCCGAATAGTCCATATATTTTTAAGAAAATACATAAATTGCCCATCAAACTTGTTCGAAAATATAATTTACGCACCTTAACTTACGGGCGGCCTATGTCCCCCTTATTCTTGTTTGGGGTGAATTTAATACCACGTTGGTAACAATTAGTTAGTCTTGTGGTGGGATGTGTAGTACACGCGCGCCCCGTATCAAGAGTTGCTTTATTTTTTTCCACTTATTTAATTACTTTTTTATTTAACTTTTTTTTTCATGTCATCTTCATCACCACCTGCACCACCATGGAACTAGCTCTAAACCACTTTGAAAATTTGCAAAAATAGAAAGAAAATCCAAAAATAGTAGCTATGTCTTCATCCTTCAAAGTCATTTAAATTTGCCACAAAATGACCGCTATTTTCACTCCTTTTAAACCACTAAAAATCAGGTGGCAAAACAGCCCTAAACCTGCCCAAAACCGAGCTCAAACCCCCACAACTAACCCCCAAAATGAACACCTAAAACTCACTCCAAATACCTCAAAATCCACCCCAATATCGCAGGAAAATCATAAAAGAGCTGCGAAAATCAGCTCTAAGACACCCCCAAATCCCAGCAGTTTTTTTCTTCTTTAAAATCACTGAAAATTGCAGCAAATTTCAGCCCTGAAACCTCCCCAAAATCTGCTAAAATCAGCCCTCAAAACCATCAATTAACATCTCCAAGACACCTTAAAATCAGTCAAAAAAATAAGCCCTTGATTGTGAGATATTTCGTCGTCTTTCTTTTTAATTCTTTGCAGTAGGATTATATTGATGGAATATGGCGAAGGAAATAGACGAGTGAAAATAGAGACTCAACAAGAAAAGAAAAGAAAAAGAGAAGCAAAAAATAAAACATGACTTAGTTTTAAGAAATGGGAAGGAAGATGGTGACACTGGTTTGCTAAAATGAAGAAAGAGAAAAAGAAAAGAAAATGAATAAGAAAAGAGAAAAAAATAATATTAAGTTTAATTAGTTAGAGTATTCAATAGGAAAGTGACACATGAAAAATTAAATTAGTTTAAAACTTTTTTTTTTTTTACCTCACACGTATCTACCAAAAGAGCTACACTTTTCATGTCAGGTCATCACTCGATGGGGTATTAAATTTAGTTTAGATAAAAATAATGGGGCATTAGAATACCCGTAAAGTTTAGATATGCAAATAATTTTTGTTGATAAATTTAACGGGTACTGTATGTTTTTTCTCTATATTTTTACAGTTTTCTCTCATTCCTTTATATCATACTATTTTCCTTTTCTTTACGGGTCATAGATTTCCCACTCTTCTTGGGGGTGCGGAGGTGCGGGGTGGACTTTTCATTTTCGGGAAATTATTATTTTATATATGGAAAGTCGGGAATTGAACACGCAACAATGTTTTCACTTTTTTTTCAACTAAAGTATAGTCACAGACTCACAATAATCATAAATGCCAAAATTGGAAGATACTTTCACTTTTGGAGAATTCAGGAAAGCTCTTTTTGCAAAATTAAAAAAATAAAAATAAAAATAATCTTTTAACAGTTATAGCTTCTTTAAACTTTTGGGATTGTTTTGCGAGTATGAGAAGATTTTTTTGCTCAAAAAGTGCCTTTAAGACACTTCATCCAAAGGGCATCACGAGACAAATTTCAATCAAACAACATTTTTCTTTAAAAGATTTCAAATTTGAAACGATTTTAATGTTCGAACGCTTAAAATTTATATTTTATTGATGATCAATTCAACCTTTCAACTAAAGTGCTATCCCAACTCGCTATGAAATTAGGGTCGTACATTTGGATCGGATATTCGAGAATCTGAATCGATCGGTCTTATTTGAATTTTTGGATTTCGGATCGGATATGAAATAGATTTTTTAAAAGTTTGAATATTTGGATCGGATTCGGATTCGGATTGACATAATTTTAATCCAATCTAATCCGAAACCAGGATTATATGGAAATATATAAATATTAAACTTACATTTTAGGATTAAGTCTTCTCATTTCATTCGCCTCTCTTTAGACTCTTCTTTTCTTAATTTATATCGAATTCTCTGTCTAACCTCTCTTCAAATTGTTCTGCCCGCTTCTCTTAAGTCTTACCTTTGTATCTCTCATTTTGAGTCTCTCTTTCCTATCAACAAACAACGACGCCTTTTCTTTATTAGACATTTGTTCGAATTTTAATTTATTTTATTTTGCTATGAAACTTTTATTTTTGTCTATTACTATGAAAGATATTTGATCCCTTTCAATTTAATAGAATGGTGAATAGTAATAGCCTTAAAAAGTGTCGTAGCATATTAGATTGTTAATAGCCTTAATAAGGCGTACAATCCGATCCGAAAATCCAAAATATTTACTCGATCCAAATTTTAAAATCCTTTCCGATCTAGTTTAATTTGGATTACATTTTATAAACTCCGAAATTCTAATTTACAATTAGAAAAATGCTAAATCCGATCCGATTTGATCGATGCACAACCCCAATGAAAACTCTACATGTGGTGACCCAAAGGGTCATCCTTTGTTTTAGAATCCGAATACGGGTCCCGAGGCCTTGAAAACCTCACTTTCTTTCTCTTTATTTTGCGTGCGCAGTACGGACGCATTTTCTGAAAGCCTTTATATGAAATTTAAGAAAAAATTTAAAGTTTACCTTTAAAATTGATTATAGTTGACTTCGGTCAATATTTTTTGTAAACGGACTCGGACCTGTGATTTGACGATCTCATATGGTCCGTAGTAAAATATGAAACTTGAGCATATGCTCGGAATATAATTCTGAAGTCTCTAGCCCGAAAAATAAATTTTAAAAAAAATATTTTGGTTTCGGAGTCTGGTACAAGTTTAATATGGTATTTAAGTCTTGTCTGTGAAACTTGGTGAGAAACGGGACTGGAATGACGTGATTCGGACGTCCGATTGTGAAAATAGAAATTTTAAGTGTTCTTAAGAAAATCGTGAGTTTTGGTATTAAATTCGCTGTTTAAGATGTTATTTTAAGTCCGTATGATATTTTTAGACTTGTATGCATGAGTGGTTTGGAGCCCCGAGGGCTCGGGTGAGTTTTGGGTAGGCCGCGAAGTGAGTTTGGACTTAGAAAATCTGTTGTTGCATCTTGTATCTATTGCAAGCCTCTGATCTCGCAATTGTTGTCACGACCCAAAATCCCTCCGAAGAAGTCGTGATGGACCTAGTCTCTAAACTAGGTAAGCCTTACATTAACTGAGATAACATTTTTATTTGCTAACTTTAATTTAAATAACTCCTAACAAATTATAATATCCAAAACTAGTTGTACAAATTATAAGCCTTTCTAAGAGTAGTTATACAAAATAAATACATCACTGTTCCGAAACAAAAGAACAATTGGAAATAAATACAAGTGAAGGTGGGTCTAAGGCCTGCGAACGCTGCAGCAGGTTTACCTCGAGTCTCCACTGCAACGACCCGCACGTCTAGTACCGATCAAATACCTAGAATCTGTACATAAAAATGTATAAAAGTATAGTATGAGCATACCATGGTGGCGCCCAATAAGTATCAAGACTAACCTCGGTGAGGTAGTGACGAGGAACAATCCAGACACCTACTGGTCGAATAAATTGAACAGGATATGATAATAAACTATCAACTTAAATATGATAAGGTAATATCAATAGTAGGGAAAGAACAAACTACAATCAGTAGAAACAATAAAAGGAAACACGGATGGAAAATAAAAGATAACCAAGTAGATTAACAAGAACATAGCTGGAACACAGACAAGTAAAAATGTACTCAATAAATCATATCATTTCTGATGCACAATTCCAGCCATCTCAAACTCGATGTTTCATTTCATAACCTCAATTACCAAACCTTTAGCACACCCGACATCTTGTGCCCACATATTTCTATCTCACTTTATACAACAACGTTCTCATATTACTCCGTACATAGGGTCCATAACCAATACAATTAAGATGTTCAAGAAGTCTCTTTTACATAACATAAAGTAGAATACAATTTCTAAACTAATTAGGAACTCAGCAACAAAAGATGAAGTTATTTTTAGAAATCATTTGAATAAAAAAAGTACAATTTTAAATTAAAATACAACATCAGATGATCCTTTAACATGGGATTTAATAATTTAACTTAGTAGAAATTCTATTTTAAGTAAATACAACCTCAGGCGGTTTAAGAAAATTTAATTGAGTAACTAATTGAATTAAAAATGAAATAATTATTGAAATTTAAAGTATTAAAATACATATACAATGCGAAGTATTGAAAACACTATGGGTTCCATCACAAAGGATCACATCAATAAAGGAATCTGAACAGTTAAAACACCAGAATTGATAACAACGAATAAACACAGGGAAACAGAAAGTGCACGGCATCACCCTTCGTGCTTTATCACTCTTCCTCACCATATACATAAATAGAAATGTGCACGGCATCACACTTCATATTTTAACTCTCTCATAACATGACACAGCAACACCCTTCGTGCATTAACTCTCCTAATCATGGCACAACATCACCATTCGTGCATTAACTCTCATAATCATGGCACGACATCACTCTTCGTGCATTAACTCTCATTATCTGTGACGACCCAAAGGGTCATCATCTGTTTCTCTCATCTGTTCTGTGCTTTCGAGGCCTTGAAAACCTCATTTTGTATTGCCTCAATTTACGTGCGCAGTCCGGGCGCGTAGCCGAAAAATTTCTGTGTTGGAATATGTGAATTCTGTGAAAAATTTGAAGAATTTTGATATTAATATGATTATAGTTGACTTTGGTAAACGGACCCGGACCCGAGATTGGACGGTAAGGTCCGTAGAAAAATATAGGACTCGGGCATGTGCCCGGAGTCGAAATCCGAGATCTAGAACCCGAGTAAAAGAATTTTTCTGTTAAATTGTTTTTCTGAAATTATGAAGGAAAATAAAAATAAAAATTTAATAAAAGACTATGGTATCGGGCTCGTATTTTGGTTCCGACGCTCGGTACAAGTCTTATACATTGTTTAAGCGCTTCCTGTAAAGTTTGGTTGAAAACGGACGTCGTTTGACGTGTTTCGGGCCTAAATAGCTAAAGTTGGAAGTTATGAACTTTGAAGTGAAATTTATGAGTTTTGAAACTTGATTCTATGTAAATGATGTTATTTATGAGTTTTGAGGCTTGATTCTAGTAGGTCCCGGGAGGCCTTAGGCTTAAAATATCAGATGTGGCAGAGTAGCAGGTCCCACGCGGCCGCGGTGCATTTCTGCGCGGTCCGCGTGGACTGGTTCAGAGAGTCGTTGGTTTAAGTTCAACCAGCGCGGCTGCGCACCAAATACGTGCGGTCCGCGCTGGAAGCCATGCCGCCGCGGTGCATTTCTGTGCGGTCCGCGTGGCCAGGTTCAGAGAGGCCTATGGCTTGGGTTCGACCAGCGCGGCCGTGCACCAGAACAGTGCGGTCCGCGCTGGGTAGGTTCGGTGCGGCCACGTGGCATTTCTGTGCGTTCCGCACCAGCCTTCAGTAAAGTATATAAATTCGAGATTTTCAGCTATTTTTACACTTTTTCAAAACCCAAAACATAAGAGGCGATTTTTCAAACAATTTTTCTTCTTTAAAATGATTGGTAAGTGATTTCTAATTTATTTTGTTTACTCCTTAACATCTTTAAACATAATTTCAACTTCAAAGCAAGGATTTTTATGGGGAAATTTGGGGACTTAAGGTAGAACTAGGGTTCCTCAATTTGGGGGTTTTGGACCTCAATTTGGGGTCTGATTCCAAAACAAATCACATATCTGAGTTCATGGGGGGATGGGTTATCAGGTTTTAATTCGAACCTCAGGTTTTGATCACGTGGACCCGGGGGCATTTTGGGAAATTTTGAGCAAAACTTGGGAAAACCATTTTTATGCATTCAAACCAATTCATATAGTGTTTATTAAAGTAATTGAACAAATTGTGATTAGGTTCGAGCGAATTGGAGGTTGAATCACGAGGTAAAGCAATAGTTGAAGGTTAAGCGGACTTCAAGGCTTTGAGGTAAGTGTTTGGTCTAACCCTAACTTGAGGGTATAAGAGTTGAGTCTTGTTGCTAATTGCTATGTGATCGAGTACGATGTATAGACATGCTGACGAGTATCTATACATTGANATTTTACTCCCTTGTCGGGATGTTTGCTACGTAATTGCCTGCTGTGTATCCCTTGTTTTTGACTGTTGCTTGGGGATTTAGACTGGTTAATCGAGGATAAATGATAAACAATATGGATCGGGTTGCACGCTGCAATGATGGTAATTGTGGATCGGGTTGCACGCCGCAACGATGGTAATTGTGGATCGGGTTGCACGCCGTAACGATGGTAATTATGGATCGGGTTGCACGCCGCAACGATGATAATTGTGGATTGGGTTACACGCCGCAACGATGGTAATTGTGGATCGGGTTGCACGCCGCAACGATGGTGATTTGTGGATCGGGTTGCACGCCGCAACGATGGTAAATTATGGAACGGGTTGCACGCCGCAACGGTTGTTGACATTTATGGTTATGTTTGAATATTTATTCTTGTTTCACTGTGGAGTTAAGTTGTTTTGGTAGTTACTCTAGATTAAATATTTATTTGTATTTTTCCCGCAGCATGTTCCCCCTCCATTTATGTTGATTTTCTTGGTATTCGATATTTCGCTATATATTTTATAACTGCATAGGTTTATGTGGTGCNAACTGCACAGGTTTATGTGGTGTCCAGTCTAGCCTCGTCACTACTTCGCCGGGGTTAGGCTAGGCACTTACCAGCACATGGGGTCGGTTGTACTGATACTACACTCCTGTGCGTTTTTGCACAAGTCCAGGTTTGGAGCAGCAGCAGTAGTTCGATAGCAGGATTTTCATTACTACGAGACTGAGGTAGCTTGCCGGCGTCCGCAGGCCCGGCGTCTCTTCTTATGCTTTCATTTATACTGTAGTCTCATTATTTCGAGACAGACGGTTGTTATATTTCTTTCAGACCATTATATGTAGTTTATTTATAGTGGTTCGTGAGCTTGTGACACCAAATCTTAGGTAGAGGATATTGTTGAGCAGTTCATATTTATTTCAGGCTTATAAAATTAGGCTTCCGCAGCTATTGTTAGTATTATTTTATGCTATTAAATTGAAAACATAATGGTTTGTTTATTAAAACGGTGAGTAAATTAGCTTGCCTAGCTACCACGAGTAGGCGCCATCACGATCCCGATGGTGGGAAATCCAGGTCGTGACAAGTTGGTATCAGAGCACTAGATTACATAGGTTTCACAACTCACGAACAAACTTAGTAGAGTCTGAGGGGTAGGTACGGAGACGTTTGTACTTGTTCCTCGNGGCCGAGGTAGGGGCAGAACCCAGCCACCAGCAGCAACACCAGTGGCAGATGCTCAGGTTAACCTTGGCGAGGAGGTTCCGGCCCCAGCCCAGATAGTTCCGGTGGGCCCAGCTCAGGTCCCAGAGGGGTTTATTGCGACCCCTGTTCTTTAGGACGCCTTGGTCCGATTGGTTGGTATTATGGAGAGTGTCACCAGAGCAGGACTGCTTTCTGCAGCACCAGCCACTCCTCAGGCTGGAAGAGGAGCCCAGACTCCTGCTGTACGTACTCCGGAGCAGGTAGCTCCCCAGGTTCAGGTTCCACTGGTTCAGACAGCTGCGGCAGTTCAGCCGGGGATAGTTGCACAGACCGGTGATGGAGCGGCTATGTCCGCAGATGCTTTATAGAGGTTGGACAGATTCACTAAGCTCTTCACTGCTACATTCAGCGGAGTTTCTTCTGAGGACCGCCATGATTTCTTATACAGCTCCCATGAGGTTCTTTGTAACATGGGCATTGTGGAGTCCAACAGAATTGATTTTGCAACTTTTCGTTTGTGTGGATCTTCCAAGACTTGGTGGAGGGATTACTGTTTAGCTAGACCAGCAGGGTAGCCGCCTTTGACTTGGGATCAGTTTTCGGAGTTGTTTTTAGAGAAATTCCTTCCCGTTACTCAGAGGGATGCTTATCGGAGGCAGTTTGAGCGCCTCCAGCAGGGGTATATGACGGTCACCCAGTACGAGACCCGGTTTATCGATCTGGCTCGCCATGCCCACATCATACTCCCCACTGAGAGGGAGAGAGTGAGGAGATTTATTGATGGGTTGATCCAGCCTATCCGTCTTCAGATGGCGAGAGAGGCAGGTAGTGATATTACTTTTTAGGAGGCGGCCAATGTGGCCCGCAGGATCGAGATGGTTTTACCACAGGGGGGCGGT
>MU721694.1:5693-18693 GCA_026770625.1 Nicotiana glauca | reverse complement strand
TATATATATATATATATATATATATATATATATATATATATATATATATATATATATATATATATATATATCACGTATTTACATAATATTGAAGTCATTCCATCGGTAATCTGTAAAATATTTTAATACTTAGCTCATCAATTAGAATAACAAAGAAAATACTTAAAATATAAATGAGAAACAAAGTGAGCGAAAATTAGTCCACGGACCGTTAAATAACACTAGCGTTCAACAACATAAAAATCCAAAAATAAAGTACTCATTGAAGTATGTACTATTTTAGAATAAATTTTTATTTAAAAATTAAATTGTGTAATGTATTTGATAAAGGTGGTTATACTAACCTAGTTAACGTATTTATGAGGTGTAAAAGAATGCAGGTGACTGTATGGTGTCTGCAATATATTTTTACAGTATTTAATAAGAGATGTCAACTCAGCTGTAAGGTTGAACTCAGCCGTAAGGTTATAGGGAAACGCAGTATAGTACGGGGTTTTCTTAAACGCAGTACTATAATGCGTTTTCCTATTAAAAAACTAATTTTTTAATTAAATGTAGTATTATACTGCGTTTAACTTTAACGGCTAACTTTCCGTTAAAGTAAATCGCAGTATAATACTGCGTTTTAGTTAGAAATGTAGCTTTTTTTTAAAAACTGTATAAACGTATTTTGTGCCCAAAAAGACATCATTTCAGTTTCGGGTCCGTGAACTTAATGGGGATCAATATCATACCAGGTGTATCTCCTGGATTCATGAACAAAGGATGAGTGTAGGTGAGTTTATAAGTTGAAAGTTTTTCCGCCATAGATTTTGATTCAATTCCTTCACTGCTAATCTTCAATCGTGAACCCCGAACATCTACTTGTGGATCAATGCTATGATACCATGCCAAAATACTGCAATTACTCTATGAATTCTGAGCATTAATGATCGAGAATGTTCTAAGGAGAAGAGAAAGGAAATGAACTTGCAGAGGAAGAAGAAGGAAGTCTACTGTTTCATTGCCACTAATAGATATTTATATACAAATATCCTAACCGCCTAATTACATCTTACAACTAATTACAACTAACTTAAGACACCTTAGTTGGCATCTAGCTGGTAGCCAGTTGTACACAGCCTGCCACATGGGCATATCGCAATAATCAACTTTTTGTGTTCACTGGATCATACTGGGGTGTGTGCTCGTGGAGATAGTACTACATCAAAACATTGTTATTCTTACCGTTATGTTATAAATATAAAGATTTTTTGGGATCTCAAAATGAAAGAATCTACATTTTGCTCAACCTGCATTGCAAACATAAAAAAGAAACATCCAATAATTCCTTACGCTATAAAGATTTAGTTCAATGTCTGTACGTCCAATAATTTGAGCTCATTTTTAGAATGAAATACTACCATTTATCATTTTTTATATAATTCTTCTGGAATAAGTTGTACATTGCTAGTAACTTTAAGTTCTATAGATGTAAAACAGCAGACATTATGGAATATTTCTTCCTTACAGAATATGATGATAGAATGTCTTTTATGTTAGAATAATGTATTTGGAACATCACTCTATGCATTCTTAAGTCTCTCTAGCATCTTTTCCTTGATAAGTCTTCTAATTATTTTTCCAGAAGGAGATTTTGGAATACTATCCACGAACTGCACCACTCTCACTCGTTTATACTGTGCAACAGCCGACGCAATGTAGTTGATGATGTCCTCTTCGCTTTCTTTTGCTTTTGAGTTCAAGACTACCCATGCCGCTGGTATCTCTCCTGCTTCTTCATCTGGCAGCCTGTAGTTATAAATAATATCCATCCGTTATTCGTGACAGTTTTGCCAGTTGAAACCTTAATTCAGCTAACTGATTTTACTTACCCAACTACTGCAGCATCTTCTACTGAAGGATGTGTGAGAAGGATCCCCTCTAACTCAGCTGGAGCAACCTGTTAAACCAACAAGGAGGTAAATATAGAATTCTAGACTCAGCATAGTAAATTTGGTGAATGGGAGCCTTGGGGTAACCGGTAAAGTCAATGCCATGTGAACGGGTTCGAGCCGTGAAAACAGCTTCTTGCAGAAATGCAGGGTAAGACCGTGTACAGTAGACCCTTGAGGTCCGGCCCTTCCCCGGACCCCACGCATAGCGGAAACTTAGTGCACCGGGATGCCCTTTTAGCATTGTAAATTTGGTCAAGTGTTTAAGATAGGTCAATCTGCTCTCCTCGAAAGCTCGTGTTTAGTGTTATCCTTACTTGGAATCCCTTGTACTTGATAAGCTCTTTGATACGATCGACTAGGAAGATATCTCCATCATCGTCAATGTAGCCAATGTCACCAGTGTGAAGCCACCCATCCTTATCAATGGTAAGGCAAGTCTCAAATTCATTTTTGTAGTAACCTGAAAAAATTTCATCAAAAGGTTAATTTCCATATATCTACCAAAGCCTAATAGAAGAAAAGGGTTGTTTACAGGGAAAAGTTATGGTCAATTACCCTTCATAACACATTGGCTTTTGACACATATCTCGCCTGGTGTGTTTTTGGGGAGAGATCTACCCGTATCAGGATCAACGAACTTTACCTCCAAATTAGGTAGAATGAAACCAACAGAATTTCTTTTAGCAGTATGCTGGTCACTATGAGAAAGGGTAATGCAGCTGTGTTCAGTCATCCCATATGCCTAGCAGTTAAATAAAAACACAGACCACAACTTGTCAAAAATAACGCTGGGCTGAATAATGCATTGACATTAGGAGAAACATTATTAGTTTCTAGTGGATGTTCACCTCTTGGACCTGAACATTGGGAAATTTCTTTTCAAATTCATTAAGAATCTCGGGGGCAAGTGGGGCCGCGGCTGTCATAATGGATCTAAGCTTAAGCTTGTTGAGATCAAACTCATCCACAATAGGATTCTTAACAAGTGCCAAGATGATAGGTGGCACAATTGGTGCAAATGTGACTTCATGTGTAATGAGTGCATTTAGAAATGCCCTCAGTTCGTACCTACGCATGACTACCACTTTCCCTTTATTTCTAATGGTTGCACAACAGATTCCAGTTATCCCATAAATGTGGAAAAATGGTATCAAACCCAGTGTTGTAACTTGGCCTATCATTTCTGGGCTAACACTGAAGAGCGTAGAGCAGAGATTTGCTACTAGATTTCTGTGAGTTAACATCACTCCCTTGGACAGCCCCGTAGTGCCTGATGAGAAAGGAAATGCACATAAATCATTTTGCTGCACCATTTCATCTTCTTGGTTTGTTATGCGATCAGTCCTGGAACCGGCACGCTCTGCAACTTCAAGCAATTCATCCCAATGAATTGTTCCCTCTACATGTTCTTCACCTATTATTATCACTGGCAGCCCACAATCTTTAACCTGCAATCATAAAACTATTACTTGTAGATTAATTAATCAAGGATTTTATAAGCGTATTTTAACCTCTTCTAGAAGGTTACATGCCTTATTTTTCAGGTTACTAATCTCACTTATTATGGACAGTTATCTATAGTTATTTGTTCATTTAGGTGGAAGACTAAAGTCTTTTTTTTAATCATAACAAGAAGTATGATCTCACTGAGTTGAAGGTATACTTACCTTGTGATATGTTGGTAGATCTGAGATAATAAGCTTCCCATCAGCAGATTCAACTTGTTTCATAATTTCTGATGAATGAGCTGCTGGATTTGCACCAGAGAAGACGCCACCAGCAGCCATGATTCCGAGAGCAACGATAGCATATTCTGGTACATTTGGAAGAACTACCACCACGACCCGTCCTTTCCTTAAGCCAAGGGATCTCAAGGCCTTGGCAAACCTCCTTATGTCTCTTGCAACTTGGCCATAAGTGTAGCCTTTGCCAGTGGTAGCATCCACAAATGCCAGTTTGTCAGTGTATGACTCCACATTGTGAAGCACAAAATCTGGGAGAGTCACATTGTCCGGTACTTGAACCGGAGGATATCTACTCCGGAAAATGTGTTCACACTCTTGCTGCTGCGAGCTTTCTACTGCATGAGTTCCCATTGTCTGTATTATGCCTGATCTTAGCTCCCCAAGCCAATTTATAAGTGAATTTGGGTAACGTTGTTAAGTAGTAGCACCAGTTGCCTCTATCAAGAAAATGAAATGTGCATGCGTGGACGTTAGATAAAAGGTAGATAAGGCTTATCAACTGGTAAGAATTTGTTGAATCATTCCATTCTGCAACTCATTGTTCCTCTAACAGGCCTCATTTTGTTCAAGAGTTAATATGTTATGATGGAATATCACACTTGATTTCTGAACATCTAGTAGAGTGAGTTCATTTAAGTTATTCATTTGAAAGGATATTTCCTATGTTGCATCTGCATTTTTCCAGTTCCTTTTAACAAGTCCCAACTGGTGAGCAAAAAAGTTGAGAAATATTTACCTCTTTGAAAAATTCAACTTCCTTTATTATTTCTAACGTGACACTGGCTCCAACAAGTTTACTGTTCCCTTCTATAAAGTAGGAACTGCTCATCACCAACCTAAATTTCAATAGCGAAAAAGCATGCGCGGTAGTTGGAATAACGTAATTAATTTATCAGCTTTCCGCAAGGGCAATAACAAGTGTTGCCCAGGATGATCATCTGTGTTCATACGAGGTGTTCACAGTATACGTTTGTTTGGTCGGGTGCAAATTGTGTTTTGGATACCAAGTGTTTTGACCAGTACGGTTTCAGATTTACTTTCGGAAAATTTTCATTTCATTTCCTGAAAATTGCTTGCAAGTTTAATACTATATTTTACATGCTTTCACGACTGAAATAATGAATTGCTAAATGTACTTGCAGCTAAATTCGATTTCGCATGAGAACAAAAGATAATGGGGGAAAACGGTTGCAGCTGAAACTAGCTGCTACAGACTTCTTGGACCAGCAAACAGCATCCCCCTTCGTTTTCCTTTTTCTTTTTTGAATACAAAATTAAAATGGAAACAACCTTATCATGCTTATTTTAGAGAAGAATTGCCAGCAAGAGATTCTATACAGCTTCTGTCCCCCCCAAAAAAATGAACTACATGGTCCGCACATGTACAAACCTAATATCAAACACACAAATTATATTTGTAACCTTGCATTTTTAAGGAATATGAAAACAAACGTTGACAACCAAATTATTGAATATAGGCCGCTTATTTTTATAGGAAAGAAACTAGAAAATCATTACAAAGCCAGAATGAATGCAAGAAGAATAATTAGAAAAGCAAGACCTATATATTCGACAAGGGAGTGGTTGCACGAGGGGGGTAAAACTGTGATGCATACAACTCCAAAAACAAAGAATGACCTAATAACGGAGCATGTAGGTCCTGCGCCTGAACCAGTTATAATCAGGTAGAGTCTGAATAGGACCCACAGCGGATATAGCAACATCCTGCCAAAAGGAAGAAATGAAATACAAATTGGTTAACACTCAAAATAGGAACCAAAGAATTTTGAGTAACAAGATTCTTTCATATAAATGGGCTCCGAAGCCACAAATAACTTTTTGAATCCTCACCTGGTCAAATATAAATCTGTTTGCAACCCGTTTGATGGCGCTGGCATCTACAGAATCAATCCTTGCAAACAGCTCCGTGACTGGAATCCTTCTACCATATGTGAGTAGCTGCAAGCAGGAGAAATAAAAAAGGGAAATGAAATTGGTACAATCATATTAGAAAGTGAATACTGTAAAAGCAATTTTTCCAAGAACAAAGAAGATCAAAGAGGCAACAAGGTCCATGGGATTTGGACCGGAAAACAAAAGGTGAAGCGCACCATTCACGAAAAATGAAAGTACAACACCTGAATTCAGTATTATAATAATAAATTTTCAATTAAATAACTAATATCAGCATACAGTGAACAATAATGTTGATATTAATCCAACTCAAAGTTGACCTTCAAGGGATCGGCTGTTTCTCGCTGGAATTACTTTGTGCACCATAAGTGTCTTTGTCCATGAAAGCTTTAGCAATCTATCTTCACCACTTTAGAGAAGACAATGCAGTATGATTCAAACAATAGAAAACATAGTCCTATACTTGATGATGCATCCAAACTTGTCAGCATCAACTTTCCTAACTCAACTTGAGCACAGGGAGTACTGCTTAAGAGCTACTTTTTTTAAATGTCTGTTTAAAAGCTTATTTTTTAATAACCAAGGAATCTTTGAAGGCCATTAGCTCTGGGTTGAAACTTAGTGGATAATGAACCCTCCCCTTTCCTTCTCCACTTAAATACCAAGCTTCTGTCAACAGCATGGTTTAAAGTGACGCATGAGCCTAACACGCGTTGCGCTCTTGCCACTAGGGCTGTTTAAGAGCAATTCTTACCACCAACCAGCTGGTACCAAGACCTTGCACCTTCATTTTGATCTTATATTTTCCAGATGTTAAGCATGCACAAATAAAGCATCATGACACTTGTAATAATGACATCAACGTCATTTCATAGCCCCTAATAATCCTCTTGCACGATAATAATCAGCCTAGTTAGTCAATGTGCCACGAGACCATCTTGTTTTCTTCTTTTTTCCTTTCACCCAAAGCTTCCACCACTCAGCCACACTACCTACCCATTTTCGAGCATCGCCTTTAGTGACTGACATTGCTACAGCACATTATTAAATTTTGTGGCAGCAACATATTGGCAGTAGAAGTAATAGCGGTGAAGAGGATGTTTGCAACATTGTGGAATCAGACCTTCAGAATCTATATGCAATAATGGGACCAATCTGTTGCCATCATATAGGTAGTGGCAATGACATTTTTTTTAATCAATAGGTAGTGGCAATGACATTTTTTTTAATCAATAGGTAGTGGCAATGACATTAGTAGCACTTTGGCACGGTTCAACTAAAACTTCTCCAAGAACAATGAAGTTATTACGCGCATCTAGGGTAGTGACAATGAAATTAGTAGTGCTGCGGTACATTTCAACTAAAACTAGTCTAAGGGTAATGAAATTATGTAAGGGTTTAGGAGCATAGATCCACTGAAGAACATGAAGCAGTTCAGTATTTTTATTATGCGCATATATGGAGGCGTCCTGCACATATCTTCCGGAAATTAGTACTACGGGAAAAGTAAGCAAATTCCATGTGCGGCGACTTATCCATGACTCGCCCCAATTCAAATACTTCCCGGAAAATAAAAGGAACAACAAAAACAAAGTAGAGTACATAGAATCATGGCACGACACACTACTACACCACAAGATTAGATGTCAGAATAGTACCTGGCGTCCAATGTCTTCGGCAACGGGACTAGTTCCATCAATGTGAAGCATGAGAGAAGATTTCAACTGCAAAACGAAATTGGTGAGCAGAGAAACAAAAATAAACAACAGGAAAAAATAGACAATTACACCTGACCAAATAAACCTACCTGATTGCAAGCACGAGTGACATCATCATCTGAAGCTCGGTAGCACAATTTGACTATCTCTTGCATAATGCAGTAGGACAAATCACTCAAACAATCAGGCTGCAAATTAGGATTTCAATTGACATAAAACAGGTGTTATTCACAACCATATGCAATTGAAAAGGATACAGAAACATTAATTGCTTCTTTTAAAAGAGCAAATAATTAAATTGCTCAATTCTTGCAATCCACCATATTTCAAAAGAACCAAAGCAGATTAGTACAACATAGCCTAACATTCAATGTCAGAAGATATGAATTTGCATCAACCCAAAGCATGACCAGTAGATGATAGAAGAAGCACGACTTCACGTCCATGTTCGACAAATAAAACCAATAATAATGCTTAGAAGACATTTTAAGCATATTCAAGAATCCAAATTGCATTTTGATCTCAGTCAATTTGCAACATATCTGGAGGATATAATAGAAGGTAAATTTGAATATCTAGACACATGATGCAAGATGGGGCATAAAACCCTTTTACACTTCTAAAACACCAAGCAGGCAATCGAGCACTTGCATTTATTGCAGTTCTCAGCATAAAAACTGCTCAACCCCTCACCCCCACCCCAGGAAAAAATAGAGCAATACACATCCACACCAAACTTATGTGACAAAAGAAAATGCAAGGAAATAAGAAAACATATCCTCACACCACATTCTATTCAACAAATGGAAGACAAAGTGATGAAAACCTTCACCTTTGCAACAGCATAGACACCAAACAGACCAGTATCTTTATAGTTGGTGTTAAAAGCCATCATGCTCTCTGCGAGTTCATTAATGGCAACCCTTTGGGCAAGCCCGGAACTGCAAATAATTAGGAGCCCTATCAGAAAACAAGAAACAAACAATTTCCTTGCTCATGCTCGCAAGGACATAGATATTGCACTAAACTAGATAAAAAAACAACTCACCCCATGTGCTTCCCTCCTCCAGCATTCTTATTCCAGGTGCCCAGCATCGATTGCATTACCATCAGCGGAATGGTATCCGGATCAGTCCATGGTGCCCCTTGAAAAGCCACAGCAAATTGCGCCAATGGAATGTCATCGTCAATTACCCTAACCTGATTTTAGTAAAATGATCAGCATGAAAACCATATTCTAGGGGGAAAGCACCATGAAGCACCCCCATGAAGTAGGCATACCTCTGAACCTGTAAAAATTGCTGGTTCTCTGGCAACCAATTCCGAGGCTGTAGTTGGATCGGTTGACAGCTTAGTAAATTGTTTCTTAACTTGATCAACAAATTCTTCATGTTTAACAGGCCCAGTAGCTACAATTACCTATTTTAATGCCCACGAAGAAGGCTGATTGTTTAGACAATAGAAAGCAGATGATAATGTTAAAACAATCAAGTTTCTGCTAACAGGCGAGCAGACTTAGACAAGGAACATGAAATCATTTCCAAAATACCATTCTGGGAGCAGTATAATGTGTTGATATGTAGTCCTTTAGATGACTTCTGGTGATTGTCTTTATATTCTGAGCAGGTCCGAGAATAGTCCTACCCAAAGGTGAGTACTGGAATGCAGTTGAATGCAAATGGTCAAAGATGACTTCCTCTGTTTGACCTTCAACCTGCAAACAGACAAGATAAGACACGACTACAGAAAGCAAGATACACTTGAGCTTTAGTATGTACAGGCTTCTTGCATCAAGAAAGCTACCTTCACACAAGCCACAGCTGCAATAAACTAGATAGAACAAAGAAAATGGCAAACTGTTGAGACTAAACAACCAGACAACAAACGGAAAAACTCTCAATGACTGCTCAATTAAACTATTTATTCAAAAAGATACTCGGTGGCTATTATTGCATGGAATCAACAAGTGCAAGCGCATTATGCACTACAATCCTTGCAAAATAGAAAGTACTAAATCATTTTTGATCTACTTGTCCATGCCTGTAGTCGTATACTAAATGCACTATATCCTTGCATAAACCTGACGAAACTAGGGATAATTTTTTAAAAAGGAGAAAGAACGGACATACGAGACAAAGGTAGAACCTACAAGCATCCAGCAACTCGACAAAAGTTGGTTATCTTGAACTTCTGTACAGGAAACTCGGCTTGTGTGTGTTACTTCTCCTATGTGAGCTCACACTACAGGTTGCCTAATTGGTCATCTTGAATTTTAGAACAGGAAACTTGGCTTGTCTGAGTTTATCATCCTATGTGAGCTCACAATGCAGGTTGAGCTACATCGGTGTAAAACTAGTCAATTTATGACCAAATACGCCTATTAGCTCTACTCTAGAAGAGGGCCCCAATTTTAATGACCAGATTGCCCAGCTAAACTACAAGTGCATGCAGAGACAAGTAAAATACTATAATCTAGGGAACTTGCAGCTCATCAACAAGATAAAAAAGCAAACTTTATATTCAGAATTCAAAGCAGAGAAAATCTGACCTCCTCCATCTCCCTAAGGATGACATCACGTTCACGTTCAATTTTTTTCTCTTCAAACTTGGAATTCTGAAGTATATCAGCCAAAATATCCAAAGCTACAGGCACATCCTTATCCAAAACCTTAGCATAATACGCAGTTTGTTCTCTAGAAGTATAAGCATTCAAATGCCCACCCATATTCTCAATCTCCTCTTCCATTTCCCATGAAGTCCGCTTTTCAGTCCCCTTAAAAATCATATGCTCAAGAAAATGGGCTGTTCCATTAGTCTCATCAGTCTCAAAACGTGACCCTGCATCAATAAATACACCTACAGTGGCTGTCTTGGCAGCTAGATTTGTCTCAGTAGCCACGCGCAGGCCTGATGGAAGTGTGGTCACGCGCGTATCAGGGAAGCTGAGGATTGGTGTGTGGTCGGTTAAGGTTGGGTGAGGGGAGTTGTACTGGAGGAATCGTGAATCGGGATTCTCGAGCCGTTTGATTTTGAGCTTAACGTCTTCGGCTAATCGGTCGTAGATCATTGCATCTGGAGGAGGTGGACCGGTGGCCGGAGCAGTGGAGGATGTGGCGGCGACGGCGGATGAAGATGTAGAGAGACGTCGGAGTGATTGGCATGTGGTGAGGTTTCGCGACCGGCGGGCTAGGGTTAAGAGCTGCCGGATCGTCATGGCTGTGGCTTCTGAATTCGGCTAGGGTTTGTCCGGTTCCTATACAAGGGGGGAGAAGATGGAAAATGGGAACGAAGCTCAAGAAAACCACTCTGCAGATTCCGCTCAAGACCAAAGCAGCACACGCTTGTCGACTAAGAAGAGTTACGACATCGTTCCACGTATGTTGTTGGTGCTTTTCTTATGGACTTCCCACACGATTCCGTAAGCCAGGCCCATTAAAAATTGATATCTTTACGCAACTAGCCATAAACATAAATTAGACATTAATTATATAGTATAATTTTATATATATAATACATAAATTATGGATATATTATATTTTCACCGCCTATTTTTAATTGAAATTTTTTTATAAAGCACTATCTTTTAATAATAATTAGCCATTTATAGATACTATTTGCTATATTACGGATTATAGATACCTTTTCTGTGATTATAAGATGTATTCGATGTATTTAAGCTATTGTATTCATGAATACAGTAGCAAAAATAGGCGAGAATCAGGGAAGTCCAGCTAATCGATTATTGTATTTGAGCGTATTCGATTGTATTCTTGGAGTGAAACATGGGATTATAGCTGGACAGATTATTGTATTCGACTGTATTCACGGCGTGAAAATAGGGGATTACACTGTTTTTAAAACGGAAAGTGAATCAATTAACATAATAGACTCCTAATATAACTCAACAAACTCAATTATAACACATAAAAATTGTATTTTCAGTTATAAAAAAGATTATCAACCGAAAAATATCCCAAAAACATAGCAATCTTCGGAGAAATTATATAATACATCTGAATACATAAATTATATTAATTAAAAAAATATATGAATATATTCATGGCATATAGCGAGACAATGAATATAATAAAATACATATAATACAACAGGATACATTGAAATATAATGAAAAAGACAGTGAATACAATAAAATACATGGAATACAACGAGATACATTGAATTACAATGAAAAAAAAAGATAATGAATACAATGAAATACATGAAAATATATTGAAATATATTAACAGAAAATCAAGTTTCTTAGCCCCAAACTCCGTCGTCTTTGTTCAAGAACAAACCCTAGTTTCCGGCAAATCCGCCATAGCAATACACTTCAACCAACGACGAAACAATCCATGAAACCCTCCCAAACCCTTCCTATAACGGCGAAATGGCAAAAACCTACCACTTCAAGCTCGACCCATTTCAGGAAGTATCCGTCGCGTGCTTAGAACGTATTGTTTAACGCCTCTCTTTTTTGTAAATTTTTGAAATGATGACTTTTGACTTTAATATAATAGAAAAGAGATGAAAATTGCATTATTACAAAAATAAGGGTGTCGTTATATTTTTGAGGATTAATTACTAACAGAAAAGAGAGGGAATTAAGCCATGAGTTTAGTGATATTCAATTCGATGCAAGAATTGATTGGAATAAAAAGAAAATAGTGTGGGCGAGAGGAATTTTGAGATGGAGCATCGTGTTTTCAGGGAATAGGGAAGAAAATGTGATATATCAAAGTAGAGAGAGAAAGAAAATAGTGTAACTGAATAGCGTATTTAGTGGCTTAGGGCTAGGAGGTAACCAAAATTAAATATTTTGCTATAAACTTTAAAAGGTATCTATAGAATAAATTTTTTTAAATGGTATTTATTTAAAATAAATAAGGTGTTAACTTTTATTATAAGAGATAAAAATTATTTTTTAATTTAAACAGTTGAGTAGGCGGCTAGTTGGATTAATTCTTCCTAAAATGTCGGGAATAAGCCCATTATATTCGGAAATGGCCCAATAAGTACTGCGAACAATTCCCACCAGCGAAGTACTACCCAATTTTAGTGCCATTATTTAGTTAGTTATATCTAAGTTTATAAATTTTTGCAAGTTTACTTATAGCCCGTTTGACCAAGTTGTAAAAATTAATTTATTTTGAGAAGTACTTTTTTTTAAAAGTACTTTTCTGAAAAGTATTTTTGGTGAAAAGTAGTTTGTGTTTGGCTAATTAGTTTGAAAAGCACTTCTGAGCAACAATTAGTGTTTGACCAAGCTTTAAAAAACTGCTTCTAAGTGTATTTTTCTCAAAAGCGCTTCTCAAGAAAGTGCTTTTGGAGAGAAGCTACTTTTTTTTACTTTTCCAAAATTGCTTATGTTTCTCCTCAAAAGCATTTTTTTTCCTTCCAAAAGTTTGGCCAAACACCTCAATTTTTGGCCAAAAATGCTTTTGGCAAAAAAAAAATAATAATTTTGACCAAAAAGAAGCTTGGCCAAAAATTAAAGAGAGACTTTCAGAAATCACTATGTTTTGGAGGTTATTAGCTAGTTGTAGCTACCATTTACTATATTACTTTCTATAGCTATGTTTGTCACGACCCAAAATCCACTAAGGGTCGTGGTGGCGCCGGACACCGCCGTCAGGCCAGCCAACTCAAATACTTAATTAAATCTCATTTTAACACTTTTGAAAAA
>MU721690.1:12740-23564 GCA_026770625.1 Nicotiana glauca | reverse complement strand
TTGTATTCTCCTCTTTTCTTCAGGTACATATCTTTCACTTTGAAGTTCTACATTCTGAGTACATCTTCTTCTGAATAGCCAGCTTCTTCAAAGTACTTCTTAGCTTTGAAAATTTTCTGGATCACCCATGAAGCCTACTTAGGTTTAGTCCCCCAACCAGGATTGTATTTCTTGTAGTAGGCATGAATCCATTGTACCCATTGCTTGTCTCTTTTTTTTTTTTTTTGCATAGATTCCATAGTAGTTTGCACATTGCAGCCTTGTTCCATGTGCCTATATCCATCAAGTTTAAACCACCTGCTACCTTTGAGTAACACAGCTTGTCCCATGCTATGAGAGCCTTCTTTGTATTCTCCACATTTCCTGTCCATAGAAACTTCATGCATATACTATCAATTATCTATATAAGCTTCTTAGGAAGCAAGAAGTTTTGAGACCAGGTACACTTTTAATAAGTTGCACTCTTCCTGCATGCGTTAAAAATTTAGCAGTCCATGTCTTGATTCTCCCTACCATCTTCTCGAGCAAAGGTTGGTACTGTATCATTGTCATCCTTTTAGTGCTTAAAGGCACTCCCAAATATCTCACTGGGAGTGTCCCTTTGGTAAATCCCAGCATATTCAAAATCTCCTGTTGAATATCTTCTAAACCCCACCAAAATATATTGAACTTTTCTTTAAATTTGCAATTAAACCTGAAGCTTGTAAAAACTCTAGGAAACACTGATACAACATCTTCACAGACACATAATTACCTCGGCAGAATAATAACAGGTCATCAGCAAAGCTAAGTTGAACTATGTTCAACTTAGCACATTTTGGATGAAAGTTAAAATCTGGAGTTCTTCTTAGAGTCTTCACCAACCTTGTAAGATATTCCATAGCCAAAACAATCAAATAGGGAGATAATCGATCGCCTTGCTTCAATCCCTTCCTTGCTTTAAAGGGTACTGAATGTTGAACATTGATGACTATGGAATATGATACATTTCTCATGCATTTCATAATCCAATTTACAAACTGACCTGGCAATTGTATACTCCTTAACACCTGTTCCATATAATCTCATTCAATAGAATCGTATGCTTTCCTCATATCAACTTTTAACATGCACCTGGGAGATATGCCCTTCCTGCTATACCCTTAGACAAGTTCATGACTCATCGATATGTTATCATTGATCAATCTCCCAGGTACAAAAGTTGATTGGCTTTATCTACAATGTCATTCATTACACCCTACAGTCTGTTTGTTAGTACCTTTGAGATTATCTTGTAGAGAATGGTACAGCAAGAAATTGGTCTAAACTCAGCCACCCTAGTTTGATTAGGAACCTTAGGAATTAATGTCACTGTAGTACAGTTGATTAGTTGATATAACTTCCCCTCTGAGAAGAACTGCATCACTGCCTCACTGATCTCTTCTCCAACCATCAGCCAAGCCTTCTTGAAAAATAGTGCATTAAATCCATCACATCCTGGCACCTTATTGTCACTAATTCCCATTAATGCTCTATGTATTTCCTCTTTTGTTACACTTACTATCAACTGCCTTTGCTGTTGTCTACTGACCATTGGTCCTTCTCTCATTACTGTTGTGTTAATTGATGGTATCTTCTATGTTGTTGTTCCTAATAGTTATTTGTAGAAGCTCATTACCTCATCCTCCATCTCCTTATTTGTTTGTGTTACTATGCCATTACTTCTTGTCAGCTTTTGTATCTTATTTTGGGAGTTTCTGTTCTTCATACTTGCATAGAAGTAGGCATTGTTTCCATCTCCTAGTTTTAACCATTGTAGTCTTGATTTTTGCTTTAAAATGCTCTCTTCCACCCTTAGCCATTTTTCCAGTTGTAACTTTGTCTCTTTTTTAGCTAATATCATAGTACTTGGTTAGCCTGCCTTTCTCATTTGTTCTTGCAATATACAATATTGTTCTCTACATTTTGCAATTATTCCTCCTACAGCATTGTACTCCTCAGCATTTAGCTGCTTCATTACTATCTTTACCCTTTACAATTTCTCCCAGACATCTTTCATTTTGTCCCCTGTCCATCCTCCTATCCAAGCAAAATTAACTATCTCTAGGAAATCTTCATGATTATCAAGATGGTTCAGAAACTTGAAAGGTTTAGGTCTTATTCTTCTTTGTCTATAAAAGTAATGTTCAAAGGTGAATGGTCTGAGCACCACGGATCCATTACCCATACCTCTAATTGAGGCATCGTCAGCATCCATTTATCATTCACTAAAGCCCTATCAATTCTACTGTATGTGTGGTCGTTTGTCCAAGTGAATGCTCTACCATTTGTTCTCATTTTAGTCAACATAGCATCATCAACAAAGTTGTTGAAATCCTTCACCTCTCCTTCTTGCACAGGGTTCCCTATTGGTCTATCCTCCTTAGATCTTATAGCATTGAAGTCACCCATGATTAACCATGCCTCCTGTATATTACTCTTAATTTGCAGTAGGTCCATCCACAATTTCCTTCTATCCTCCACAGTATGCAAGCCATAAACAGCTGTGAAATCAAACTTCATATTCATGTCTTTAACTAGTAAATTAGCATAAATGAATTGTTCTGATTTTTTCTTTACCACACATTCCACTTCCTTCCCATCCCATACTAGCCATATTCTCCCTTTACTACTAAACTCATAGTTTGCTGCCCATTCCCAATATGTAGTAATTCTCTTCATAGTTTGATTAGCCTTCTGTTCTTTTACCTTATGTTCTAGTATTGCCATCATACTCACCTTATTGCTCCTTAAAAACTTCCTAACCTCTTTTTGTCTTGGGATCTTGTTTAGACCCCTAATATTCCATGTAACCAACCTCATACTAGAATAAAAATAGGTTGTGTGTATCTATCTACCTCTTATAGTCTTCTTTGTCCACTTGTTCCTTCTCTCAATTGCCTTAGATTCATTAGCTTCAAACCAAATTCAGCTAATATATTAGAATCATTTAATATATCTATTGCATCTTCTCCTATTTTCTCCTTGCTCCTACTTATGGATTTCCCTGTTACCTTTTTCCATCCCCCTTCCTCACGACACTCAGCCCTTATAGTTGGACTAGTTATTGTATTATTTACATCATCACTTCTTGCCACGTGATCACTCTGTTAAGAAGCTGTTGTTTGCTGCTCATCCTTATCATTGTTCCTCTCATTTGGTTGCATACTTGTCTCTACTTTTGTTGTTTTGCCTTAGTCTTCTGTGATTGTTGTTCTCCACATCTATGCCCAATTTTTCTACAACTTTGACAAAATTCTGGTACCCAATCATATTCCACTCTTTGACTAAATTCATTCTCTGTTGAATCAGCTACCTTAATAAACTTTAGTAGTTCCTTTATGACATCCATATCAACTAACACTCGTGCAAAGGTGATTCTGTCCAGCTAGATAGTACAAGCATCAGCATACATCGGAGTTCTTAATCCACTACTGATCCTGCTCAATGTTCTCATTCCCCAATAATTCAAAGGAAGATTTGGAAATTTTACCCACACAGAAATAGTTTGTAGGACTTCCTTACAGAAATCAAAATATTTTGTCCAATGTTTCACAATTATCGGCTTATTCCCCAACATATGAGGTCCAGAATACAATACCTCATCTCTATCCTTCATAGAATCGAATCTAATAATGAAATACCCTTCATTATGATAGTAGGCCTTAGGTTTAGCAATGAAGTTCCATTCTGAAGCAATGAATCTCTCCATCGCTCCAATTGTTGGTGTAGTTCCAACAACATAAAGGATTAAGTCTCTCATCCACTTCACTGTCTCCTCTACCATCTCTTCTTCACATAATTTAACCATAATTCTCTATTTTTAATAGTCGGTACAATAAATCTGAGATCCATACCTTTTGACGCCATTTTGTTTCCCGCAAATAATTTCGCCCAATTCTTCTGGTTTTCCTCTGTTATTGCACTTTGATTTTTAACTTCTTTCGATTTCCCTTCGTTTATCCCTTTGTCATCTCCTGTTTTATTTGATTTCCTCATGACCTCTTCAATTTGTTGAATTGGACTATGTTTTGCTTGGATGACATTTTTTCCTTGATTTGATCTCCTTCTCGTATTAGCGAGTCAGAATTAGCTATTTCCTTCTCATTCCTCACTACAGGACTTGTTGCATGTGGAGTTTTCAGAGCTTCCTTCATGGCAAACAATGGCGGCCACTGTTCTATTGGATTTGTGACTATAACACGCGTCTCTGCTCCTGTACCTCTACTCTTTGTGGTTTACCAGCTTTCGTGATGTTGCCTACTTGAATTGCCGTCATGATTTCCTGGGTCTTCCTCTCCCTATTGTTGCCCAGCATATGTTAACAAATTCACGCTATCATGCGCTAAGAGAGAAAAGAGAGAGATCATATACTTTACTTTATATATATGAGAAAATACATAAGTTGCCCATCAAACTTGTCCGAAAAAGTCATTTACACACCTTAACTTTGCGGGTGACCTATGTCCCCTCTATTCTTGTTTGAGGTGAATTTTATACCCCATTGGTAACTCATAATTAGTCTTGTGGTGGGCATGTGTAGTATACGCGCCACGTGTCAAAAGCTGCTTTATTTTTTTTTACTTATTTCGTTACTTTTTTTTTCAACTCTTTTTTTCCCGGGTCATCTTCATCACCACATCATTCCAGCTTTAAAACGTAGGGGAAAACTCCTTGTCGGAAAAATAATGCCGGCAAATCCCAAATTTTTCAGGCAGTTAAAATCCCTCAAGCTTCGGCAAAGAACTAAACCAGTTAAGCCTCGATTTCCATGCCTGGGAGAAACTCTTCTACCGCCTGAAAAGAACTAAACCAGTTAAGCCTCGATTTCCATGCCTAGGAGAATTTTCTCTCTCATCCTCTGAAAGTAGTTTTCTCCTTCTATTTTTTGTCTTCTTCTTTTCAGAAAAAAACCCCATCTGCAACCTTTCTACTAGGCTTAGTTGAGCTACTAGATTGAAAACTGCCTGCTTCTGCTGGTAATTTTTTTCTGAAATATTGGCTTAAGTATGAATGTGTTTCTGGAGTCTCTCTTCTGCCTTACAGTTGGAAGATGATCGACTTATCATACGCAGTGTAAAAATAAGTTATTTAAATTTCAGCATGTAGAGTTTACCTATTCCTCTTTCTTCTGGAAGGAAGTATGGATTTGCCATCACGTGAATAGCTTAAGAATCAAACATAATGCATGCTGCATCTTTTGTACTTAGATAGAATACTCTCTTCCTTGTTCATCATCATGTAATTGGCTTGTTCAAACCCACAAAAAAAGATCTACTATTGTGGGTATCATTTGCATTGTGGGAAACATTCTTATGTAGGCTTCTCCTTTTGCTATTATGGTCAGTTTAATTCCCCTGTAATTTTTTTGAATGTTTTTTAAGAAAGAAAAAAAAAAAGACAAAAAGAAGATGTGATGGTGGTATGGTAGAGAATGGAGATACGGTGGCATCTTGTGTGGGAAATGGCAATGGTGTCGAGAAGAAGAAAAGTAGAGAGAGAAAAAATAATAAAAGAAGTAAAAGAAAAAGGGAAGCATACACTAAAAATATGTGTCTATTTTTAATCATTTCCCTCTTGCACGCGAGTTTGGGAGAGTGAAATTACTGCATTTGCCATGTCACCATTTAGGGTGATATAAAATTCACCTCTAACAAGAATAGGGGTGACATAGGTCGCCCGCAAAGTTAAGGTGTGTAAATAAATTTTTCGGACAAGTTTGATGGGCAACTTATGTATTTTCTATATATATATATATATATATTAACTCTTTGCAAAATACTTTTCTTTTTGTTACCCTTAAAATTAAAGGGAAGCTAATAGAAATTCATACGATTTTCTACGTGTGTAAATATATCATAATATTGTTTTTAAACTATAAAAAGTACTATCTTATTTCCGATTTCACTTTAGAAATTGTTAAATTGATACAGAAAGATGAAAAAATATACGATACCAATCATTTCACTTATAAATTGTTAGATTGATACAGAAAGATGAAGAAAATATAATATTGATAATGAGATTAACAAATCTATTTCTTGTATGAGAGACAATCTCCAAATATAAAATAATATTACTACTATTAAGAAATGCTAAAATACATAGTAGAAGCTATTGACCTAATGTTTTGATCATATATACATGAGTACGTGCAAAACAATAAACCGATCGAGTTTTGGATAACAGCTTGTTTGGATGGTTATTACCTATTTTATTGTATCTTATTATTATTTTTAATACAATATTTGTTTTGATTGTTACTTAAATTTTATTATATCATATCGTTAAATTCGCAGTTACTAACAACTAAAAGTGTCATTTTATGTAACGACGGATTTGATGTGGTTGTGTGGCATCGTTACCTTGCTTTTTTCTCTAATCTTGCCGTTCTTTGTCCACAATAAGTGACCAATTTGCTTTAACACGCCCACTAAAAATTCTAAATTTTATACAAAAATACCTAGTATGACCAAACTACCCTTAATTAAATATTTAATGTGAGGAGTAAGAAAACTTTTTAGGGATATGTACATAAGGGTAATTTTGTAAAAACAAATTAAATTCTTTCTTGGTTATATAAATGGACAATTATTTTGAACCAAAATAAAAAAGCAAATTGGTCACTTATTGTGGATCGAAGGGAGTATTAAACATATTATCCTTTACCCTACCTTTTATATAATAATTCTACTCCGTATATATCCTATTTTTTCTTAGTAATGTGCAAGTTTATTCTTTATATTATCGGTGTGTGACATCATGAAACGATGGAAAACTATATCCATGTATTATATTTATCAAGCAACGACACGTAATATCCAAACAAGTTGTAAGAGTGAAAATCAAGTTAAAAGTAAAATGTCCAAAAGACAAGGTTTAGAGAAGCTGCTAAATCACTCAATATGAGTACCTAAGGTGGTCCTCTCATGAGTACACTCCAAGTTAAATTCTCTCTCTATCTCTATATCTCTCTCTATTATGGACATTGAGAAGATGTCTATTTCATCTTTGTCTCACACGTATAGCAATTACAAATATTTGGAGAAAGAAAACACTACGCTCTCTATGTAGTATAGTGAAAAAATACAATAGAGAAGTTATAATGAAATAAAATTGTGAGAGCAGCCACCATATATATAGATAGATAAAGACTTGTGCAGTTAGGGTGAGAAGAACAAAATAAAGGGATGGGCCATCACTGCTGCAGCAAACAGAAAGTAAAGAGAGGTCTTTGGTCTCCCGAAGAAGATGAAAAACTCATCAGACATATTACCTCCCATGGCCATGGCTGCTGGAGTTCTGTTCCTAAATTAGCAGGTTTATATATTAGTATATATATATATATATATTCCCGTTTCTCATATCTTCCATTTTTGTTCTTTGTTGGAGAATTCTTGTTTTCTGATTCATGTGTTTGAATTGTGTAACCATCTCAATTTAAAAGATTAAGTTATCAGAGATGAAGATTTTTATTTACTTAATTATACAACAATAACAACATACTCAGTATATTCCCATAGTGTGGTGTTTGAGGAAGGTAATGTGTGTGCAGACCTTACCTCAACCTTGTGGAGGTAGAGAGATTATTTTCTATAGACCCTCGGCACAAGGATATGTCTGTAACGTGCGGATTGATTCTTTTTTCATCAGCAAAGCACATGTAAATATTTTCAAGTAAGTTGTAGCGAAATTACTGTAAACGAGAGAGATGTGAGTGTCAATCATTCTATTAGCATGCTTAAAGACTTCCTTCTAGAAAATGGAAAGGAGAAAATGCGCTTACAACCTCTCTTTCTTATTTACCTGAAAAACTTTCTCCTTTCTATGACAATAAGGTAGCTCCAATGGGGAGACCTTTTTTTTTTTTTTATAATAGGTGACAGTGAGATTCGAATTCAGAACATCTTCTTGATATGATATACGCCATGTTGAATTATACAACTACCTCATTTAAATGTTTAAGTTATTAATTAAAAAGAGTACATTATTTTTATTTACTTAATTATATTTTCGAACATTATGTAGGGCTACAAAGGTGTGGAAAGAGTTGTAGATTGAGATGGATAAATTACTTGAGGCCAGATGTAAGAAGGGGTTCTTTTACTGAACAAGAAGAAAGAACCATAATTGATGTTCATAGAATCTTGGGAAATAGATGGGCACAAATAGCCAAACATTTACCTGGTAGAACTGATAATGAAGTCAAGAATTTCTGGAATTCTTGCATTAAAAAGAAGCTTATTGCTCAAGGGTTAGATCCAAATACTCACAATCTCCTTATTAAGAACAAAACCAACAATTTTTCCAAAGCCAAAACTAATCATCATCAAGATTCCACCTCAGTTTTCACCATTGATACTTCAACAAATAAAGAAGTAATTTCAATGGATCACATAAAAGCAACTCTTGCATCCTTCTCTCCTTTCCCTCATAGTAATAATAATAATACTACTACTTCTAGTACATATAATTACACTCCTATTGTTCCCAATATTGAATACCAAAACCCTACTTTCACATGGAGTGATGAGAGAAATCAGACTGTAACAACTACGTCTCAGTCCCAAACAAGTGACAGAAATCACGTCATTACTCAAAATTCCATGTTGGATTTCGCGAGTTGTTCTTTAATGGAAAGCTCTACGAATATACGACAAGGGGAAACGGAGTATATAAATGAGAATAGCATGTGGCATGGAACTGGAATTGAACCAACAACCTTAAATCCTGCCAATGGAACTGAAGAATTAATGCAAGTACAACAAGAGGAACAATTTCCAATTCAGACAAAGTTTTGTGATCAAGAGGATGTCTACAAGGTTATTAATCATGATCAAACGGTGGAGAATACGTTTGACAGCTCTAACTTTGATTTTGATTTTGTGGATACTACATTGGTGCCTTGTGGATTGTATACTAGTGTTAATTCTATGGATCAAATTTCATGGGATTGTTAGTTAATTTCTAAAGATTTTTTAGTTGCAATTTATCTTTGTTAGTATTCTGTTGCATTATCTTGTTGGAACAGCAGATATGCAAATATAAACTAGGAGAAAAAAAATGGTGGTAGTCATATTTGGGCACCATCCATTTTTCGAAATATAATGAGCTACAAGTCAAAAAAGAAATGATTATTTGAAAAGATTGTTTAACTTATGAAAATGAAAAATAATAATTATAATTTGTCTACTGTAATTATTGTCATGATTCCTTGCTATTAGTGGTGAAAATGAAAAATAATAAGCATTCACTAATTCTAGAAGGCTGGTTATAGTACTATACATTGATTTGATTCAATCTCATTTATTTCGTTTTCACATCTTAATCTTATTATGAAGAGCACCGTTGAAGTGAAAATAACGAGAGAAAAAAATATTATTCTCGTATCTAGAGAAATGAAAGGTATTTTCCTTCTTTTGTTTCTGCGTATTACGCTTTTTGTCAAGTTTTCTTACTTTTTGCTTTCCTTCTTAAAGTTCATCAATTGACACGACAAACTAGTACGTAGTAAATAATTTAACGTGAGGAAAGGGGGGAAGATGGTGGATGACAAGTTTGTCATCTGCTACATGTTAGTCAAGGGAACATGAAAAGAGTTTAATTTAAAGTTACGAGCTTAAGTTTTTATGCACTGACGGTATAAGAAATTATGCCCGATAAATCTTTCTGACGAAGGGGTGTCGGTCGTCCGCCACTGCTTACTAGGGGGACTTTGATTACTTTTTGTACTTTTATGATTATTTTGAGGAAGGCCTCCTGCTATATAAAGGAGACCTTCCCATTGTAAAAGAGGGTCATTATTATTCTCGAATAATACAACTTTCTGATTTTCACCTACTCTCTCTCTATCTCTCTATCTCTACATCTAACGAACACTTGTTCTCGCGTTCATACTGTCCGATCTACTACAATAATTTCATCTTTTCTATCTCTAGATTTTATTATAGTTGATTACGATTTACCCTCATTTATCTTTTGATTGTTTTTAAGGTTACAAAGTATATTGATAATTTTTGAGCCAAACAGCAATGTTTTTGTGACAAACCGTGAAAATCACCATATCAACCATCCACTTCCCAAAAATCTGGCTGTGATTATCAATAGTGACACCGAAGTGTCCTCTTTCTGTGATTCGCCGTAGATATTTACGGAAAAGATCACCAATAAAGTAATTAGAGTTACCTCTCCATAATAGTGGCAACCGAATAAAAATGATTACTACTCAACTAAAACTCATTGGAAAAGAGAAAATTATCACAGGTTACGGCTTGTTTGGATAATTGTTACCTATTGTGTCGTATCGTTACTATAAATACAATGTTTGTTTTGATTGTTACTTAAATTTTATTATATCGTATCGTTAAATCCGTCGTTACGTAACGATAAAATGTGTCACTTTATGTAACGACCGATTTGGCGTGATCGCGTCGTTTTCTTGTGTTTTTCTCGCAATCTCACCCTTCATTATTATTAAATAATTTTATTTTATCATTTATCCTACCTTTTTATATACCGTATCATAATTTTTCTTTATAATATTACAAGTTTATTTATCATATTACTGGTGCATGATACCATGAAACGATGGTAAAACGACACAATTCATCCAAAAATTATATTCATCAAACGATACAGTACAGTACAGGACAATACGATACGATACATTATGAAACGATATGTAACAACCATCCAAACAAACTGTTAAAGTTCTGGCCATGTACATGTGTTTTGTGACAAAAAGTGATAATCACCATAGCAACAATTCACTTCCCAAAATTTATTTATTATATTTTTTTTGGTTTG